>SKCR01048972.1:0-49608 GCA_019454045.1 Zanthoxylum bungeanum
TCAAAAAATCAAGATTGCCGAAAATTGGAAGCCAGCATCACTACAGGTCTTGAATCTTGAATCTGTTCATGTTGTACAGAAAAAGTTATTCTCAAAGGAATGGTTTTAAATTTTGAATTTACATGTGTAGATTAAATAAGGCATAACTGCCCTGTATTTTCTGTATATTGAAATGGTATTTGTAATTTCTTCAACCTCTAATGAAACATTAACTTGAGAAACTTGCTTAGCTTCGTCTTACGTGCGACTTTCAATTTCGATTTTCTTTAGATATTTATAATGTATGCAGAACCGTAGTGAAATGAATAGTAAATTAACATTTGACGATCACGCTGAACACGACCTTCAACCTACATACACATAATATGATTATATGAGAGAGGTATTCTTGCCAGTAATGAAATATAAGTTAAAAATTTCTATTAAGTCATTAATCTTGAAAATTAAAGTTCGAGTCTAAGCAGAAATAGTTGTAATCCATTGAATATGAATAAAATTAGCTACAAGAGATTCATCATTGAAGTAGTGACAGCACAAGGTTCTTGATAACCTTTTCAAAATTAACTTTCAAATCAGCCTTCAAATTACAATAGCGTTAGATCAACTATGGGTTTTGAGGAGAAATCAATTTGTACGCAGTTTTACCCTTATTTTTTTTACAACGAGATTGTTTTCGCGACTTGAACCTGCGAAACTTTACCGATACACAAAAACTCATCTTCAAAAAGTGAATACTATATCTGGGTGGGAAAATATATCAATGGAGTAAGCTTGAAAGCTAACAAAGTACCTGCGTTATCTAGCAATCGCAGGACTTCTGCGCCTGTCATCGAACGGAACAGGACTTCTGTTTCCTCCCATAATCAGGACTCCTTCGCTTGTCATACACTGGATCGTTGTGCCGATCATAAACTGGACTGCAATCTCGACCATAATCAGGACTTGGTCGCCTGTGATAAGCAGGACTGGGTGATCTCCCATATGAACTATGCCTGCCATAACCACTTCTTCTGGGACTGCCTACCTGTCATCCCTCTCACTATCATCGTTTAAAGCATATTCAACAGAGATAACTTTATCCAATAACTTGCTGCAGAGTACAGTACAGAATGGTTTGTTAGTAGCCAAAACTATAATCACAACATAAAACAACTATATAATAGGCATGTTACAAAATTATATCTGTAGCATCAAGGGCCTTGGTTGCTGCTTCTTGTGTTTCAAATTGGACAAATGCAAAATTGCGCCGAATCCTGACATGAAGGACATTTCCATATGGTTCAAAATGTCTTTTTATATCCCGTTTCCTCCTCCGAATTGGATCAAAGTTAATAACAAACAAAGTTTTAGTCTGCCTCTGATTAAAGAATTAACAAACAAAGATGTAGAAGCGTCGCATGATGAACAAATCAAGATGGCTTATTAAAGAATCAACATCCAAAGAGTCAGGTCTGAGACGTCCTTGGCTAGCTAGCATGCTTCAGCATTCAGACAGCACGAGTTCAGTAATGGAAGGCACAGCATTAAAGATTTCATTGATGCCCCTACAGTGAATGGTAGAAGGCATGAATAATAAATTGGTTGCTTCCTTCCACCACGACCATTCTTGTGGAATGTAAGACTCTAGCAGTGAGGTGGGTGAGTGACAGATGATTGAATGAAAAGAATGCAGGATGATGCCATCTGTGAATGGAAGTAGAGGAGACAGGCAGGCAGGAAAGTATCCAATGCAATAAGAGTTTTTTTGCAGAGAAGTTGGCGAGCCAGATAAAGCTCACTTTCCAATAGTATAAGTTCCTGCGTCTAAACAAATACTTAGAAATTGAAATTTTGAGGTTTCCATTTTTATTTCTGCCTGGATGAAGTATCTGGATATAGCTACTATTAGAAATAAATCCAAGTCCAACAAGCCAAAATTATAGTAAAATCCCATATTTATTTAAAACTAACATCACAGGAACCTGTGACTGGAACTCACAACACCTGTCTTGTGTCCACGCCATAAACATTATGAGATATAATCAATGGGTCATCATAGGGAACTGTCCCGATAAAGGCAAACTACACAAAACATTGGAAGGACTAGCTACAATTCAACGAGAACATATACTTAAGAAAAGAAAACCCAACCTGTGGTTACCTAGAATACTTGGGCACAAAAAACTCGATGGGAAGTATAAGCAAACTAGCTTTGAACGTTCTTAAGAGGCATGACTTGGTAGTGTAGAGTTCAAGATCTCACATTGAGGTCATGGGTTCGAATCTAGAGAGTGCGTTTCTTGTAAGACTGACGGTCGAAGATTTTACCTGCTCCGCTTAAGTCCGGAAGGGGTGGCTGCGGTGGGGTTTTCAACGATTTCAAAAAAAAAAAAAAAAAAACTAACTTTGAACGCCAAACGATATAAAAAAGATAAGGCACTTGCGACTAATGGAAAATCCCACTCCCCTAAAAGAAGAGAGGACCACATTTCAACCAGTCACTTGTAAAATCTGAACTATTCCAATGGTAATCATGACCAAGAAATACACAATTACCCAAACTAAAGCAGCTAATACAATTATTTAGGCCATCTCCAACCCACTGCACCATTTTGATGCAATTTTTGCACTAGAATGGTGATTTTCGCACCAAATACTATTTCATCTCCAACCCATCATATTAATTTTTACACTAAAAAGTATATTCCCTAGAATATTCTTTACATATTACTTATTTATTAATTATCAATAATTATCATTTCACTCTTTATTTAATATAATATTACAATAATGTATTATATTTTATTATCCATAACCAATTATTATTTTAACCCTTAATTAATACAATAATAATGTAAAATATTTATTATTTAAAACAAATTAATTAAAATATTACACTTATTAAAGATTTAAGCAAACGTCACATTAATTTATTTATAATTGCTATAAAAGTATATATATTAAACAAGAAGTAATTAATCGAATTCTCATATTCATCCCACAAATGTTTAATGATTGATTCTCTCAACTACCAAACTAACGGTTGAGATTTATTCTTTCATACCTACCAAACTAACGATTGAGATTAATTCTTTTCTACCTACCAAATTAATGGCTAAGATTGTAAAATTACAATTATAAATGGCATCCACCAACTAATTGTTGACACATACCTTCACAAAATCTTTCAATCTCACTTATGCTGAAAAATGAGTTCCAATCAATGAGTGCTTCATACACAGATGATGAAGACACACACCTTTGTCATGTATATCTAATTATTTTTCAAAACCCTATAATAGGTATAAATCAATCCAGAGAAAAATTATGGTCTCGAGTTGAGAAAGAATATGACTAGGGGGGTGCATCGGTCGGTTCGGTCGATTAATCCTTGATTTTTTAACCGAACCGAAAATTTTCAGTTAAGTAAATGTGTAACCGATTTAACCATATTATGACACATAATCATTAACCAATTTAACCATTATATTTCGGTCGGTTTTAGTTAATTCGGTTATTAACCAGTCCAACAAATATAAATTCATCAACTCAACATTCAACAAAGCAATTTAACACAGATATAAATTCATATTCATCAAATTTAATATTTAACCCAATATTATGAAATTTTGGGTTTCTTAATAGCCAATAATTTAATAATTTTCGGTTTTAACAATTTATCTAACAATCGATCTATGAAATTTTGTTATTTACTTATTTAGGGTTTTGAAGCATGTATATATTTCGGTTAATCGGTCGGTTCGGTTATACGAATCTCATAACCGTAACCGAACCGAATAACCGAAAAAGTTAAAAATTTTAACCGCAAAAACCGATTTAATCACAATAACCGAACCGTTATAAAAAAATGGGTTGGAATAGTTCGGTTAATCGGTTAAAACCGATTAATGCACACCCCTAAATATGACAACATCTTATCATCGTTTATCAATCAAGGAGGAGCGAAGAGATCTTTGTAGTGTCGACTGCAAAAAATCCTTGCTGTAGTTCGTAAATTAAGGGGATGCACAAGACAAATTGAATATATGAATCCTAGTAGTGCTTCGGACCACGACATTGTAAGTATATTGTGACGTATTATATTTTAAAATATAACATATTTTTAGGTATTATATATTGTAAGTATGTATTATAACAATATACTTATTATCATTTTGCAGATAATTCGAGCCAAAACATTATTAGCACAAGATAATAGTTACAAGAAAGGATTCAAATTTGACCATGTGTGGCCCCCTACATAAAGACATGGAAAAATTTCAGACAACTGTAGCGGTGTAACATTAGTCTTTCAAAGGCAATGTGGCACCCAAATGCATTCATCAGAGGCAAATTTTCCAACTTCAGAGTCTCCAACATCAGGAAGTCCCAAACTATCATCATTTTCACCTAATTTAAGTGATGATGATATTGACCGGAGTGAATCTCAACGACCCATTGGGGTGAAAAAAGAAAAACTAAAAAAAACTGATGAAGAAAGTTTGATATTAGTTGATGCTATCAAAGAAGAAAATAGACAAATCCTTAAACTGCTCAAAAAAGACAGTGCCAATAGGCAAAAAAATTAGACTTCCAGATGATACGAGCTCAAAATGAGCAAAAAAGATTATCAATGATTGAATATAAAAGGACAATAAAATCTTTACTAAAAGATTTGAATTTCATTACTGATCCAAGCCTATGCAAGTTTTTACAAAATGAACAATCAATAATCATGAAAAAAATCCCAACAAGTCGAAGGATCCCAAAATACCTTTGGATATTTTGACCAGTATTTCAAAGATCTTAGAGGATCTGACGATGATCTCCTGAATTATTATATCGTCGTTGTAATTTTAATTTATAACGTATTTTCACTTTATTTTTATATTTTCCAAATAACGATAATTTATTTATCATTATCAATATAATTTGTTAATATAAACAATAAATAACCTTAACAAATATATATTTAATAAATTCATTAACTAATAAATGAGATATAATTGAAACGTATTAGAATAAATATGATACAATTGTGATTAAATAAAGATATAATTACATATACCTTAAATGATATTGGATCATAATATAGTTATATAAAATTAGAGGGGGGCAAAAAAAAAAAAAACAAACAAACACGTGCGCCATTTTTGGCGTTGCTACTAGACGACATTCTAGCGCTTGGGTTGAGAACCAACCCAACACCATATTAACGCAATGGCGCTAAGTTGAAGAAGCTCTTAATTCAAAAAGTTTGTACAAGCACCAAAGGCGTGTAATTGTATTTTTTTTATTCCTCTTCTTCTATCTGAGAGAAAATGGTGCTTAAAAAAGGATTTGTTTTACAGAGAAGATCAAAGGTTCAAGTCCGTATACCTTATACTAATCTCTAACAATAATAATAAACATAATTTATAAACATAAAATATTCTATATATAGAATAGGAAGCACTTATTTTCATAATTGTTATGCCTTAAAGGAATTTCGAAGTGCTTCGAACATTGTTATTTGACCCGGACCTATTCTAAAAAAGTCGAGGCATTTTAGGGGAAAGACCCACGGCTAATGAATGGGAATATCGAAAAATTGGACGAATAAAGGATTTTTTGTATTAATATATTATATTAATATTTATTTCGAATATATATATTTTTCTATAAATAAAATATATTTATATTTATAATTAGATAATTAAATTATCTTTATTAGAATTCTAGTAAATAGATTTGAATTCTCTAATTCGATCATTATTATTTTTTAATATTATTTTTCTTTCTAATAATAGAATTTATAAGAGCTTCTCCAACCCAGCGTCATTGCGCCAAAATGGCGCTGGGTTGGTTCTCCAACCAGGCGCCAAAATGGCGCAAGTTATTGTTTTTTCCCTTCCAATTTTATATAATTATATCCCCATATCATTTAAATTATATACAATTACATATTTATTTAAGCACAATTGTACCCTATTTAATCTAATATGTTTCAATTGTATCTCATTTATTAGTTAAATAATTTATTAAGTATTATTATTTATATTAATAAAGTTAAAAAAATAATAATTCTTTTTTGTAAAATAATCCTTTAGCTTGTTGGGATCTTTTTTCCATAGTTTTTTATTGTTCATTTTGTAAATTTTTTCTTATGAGAGAATCAATCTCAACTGTTAGTTTGGTAGTTAGAAGATTATGTAGTCTTAACCATTAAATTAGTAGGTAAGAAGAATCAATCTCAACCGTTAGTTTGGTAGTTGAGAGATTATATAATCTTAACCATTAAATTGGTATGTAGGAAAGAATCAATCTCACCCGTTAGTTTGGTGGTTGAGAGATTATGCAATCCTAACCATTAAATTGGAAGGTTGGAAAGAATCAATCTCAATTATTTTCATTATAAATATAACAAATATTTAATTGTAAATCAAACCACCTAAGATTGCTCTAACATGATATGAACTTTGGATATGGCATGCATATTTTGGTTTACCAGAGTCCAATAATGATATCAATGTTTTGGAGTCATCCCATTTTTTCGCCAATCTCGCTGAGGGTATTGCAATATAACATAGGTTATTATTTAGCTGATGGAATATACCAAAAATGGTCCACGCTTGTACAAACTATCCATTATCAACGTGGTCCAAAAAAATTATTTGCAATGAAAAGGATGCAGAAAAGACGTTGAACGAGCATTTGGGGTTCTTCAAACAGGATTTGCAATTGTGGCAGGACATGTATTACACGATATAATGACGGCGTGTATATTATGCACAAATTACAAATCATATGGAAATGCCAACGCTAGAATTCAAGAGGGTGATGGATGAAAAAATCTGATTTCAAGAGTTCCTAGCGAGACATAAACAAATTAATGATAAAGATGCTCATATTGCACTCTGCAATGCACTAATTGAACATTTGTGGGATAAATATGGGAATTCGATTAGTTAATTCTCATTTAATATATACTTTTATAGCAATTATAAATAAATTAATGTAATGTTCGCTCAACTCTTAAAAAATATAATATTTATTTTATTCTAAATAATAAATATTTTACATTATTATTATATTAATTAAAGGGTCAAATAGTAATTGTTTGTGGATAATTAAATATAATATGTTATTATAATATTATATTTAATATTATAGAAGGATGATTATTGATAATTAATAAATAAGTAATATATAAAGAATATTATATGAATATTCTTTTTAGTGTAATATTTATTGTAATGAGTTGGAGATGAAAATAATATTTTCTGTAAAAATTGCACTATTTTAGTGTGCAGTGGGTTGGAGATGCACTTGAAGATTTAGAAAGCATAGGGCACTTAAAGATTACACGAAAGTGGACAGTTTCGTCAATTATCTAAAACAGAGCAAATGGGTTACCAGATTTCATATCGACGCGGTCGATTCTTCCATATTTAGAGAACAAACGTTCCAGCTCCGATTGGCGAGTCTCGTACTTGAAGTTCCCGACGAAAATAGGCGTCGACATCGTACCTTTCACCGACGATTCCCCTCGCCTCTGTAAAAAAATATCTGAAATCGTCGAATATGAAAGCAAGTTCAATTATATAAATTATTTTGCTTTGTTAGAAATAGAAGAGATGAAACTTACCTTATAAGCTTTCATTCGATAAGAAACAAAACCCCAGAGAGAGAAAGAGAGCGCAATTTTAGGGAAAGGCGAAAATTTTGTTTTGTTTTGTTTTGTTATTTATATAATATAAACACCTAATTTTGACGCTTTTCCATGTCCGTACGCCTGTTTTGAGTCGGCCTCGTGGCGCGACGTTCTCCGTTAGATTGTTACACCAAAGTGTTTTTCCTTCGCTGCAAAGGGGTGTTCGCGGTGTTATTTAGTTCGGTTTTTTCGTTTTATATATCAATATAAATGGGTTGGAGGTGTGGAAAATTAGAAATTGAAATTGCAAATTTAATAAGGAAAACTACGGCAGTCCGGGTCGGCAGTTCAGCAGTTTGAGCGATTCAGGTTGAATTAGAAATTTTTTAAAGAAAATTTTGTATATTTTCACATAATATTGAAGAGAAAAAATATCTTATTTTCATATATATAGTGCATATTGTCATACGATCATTGAATATCTTAAATTTCATGATTAAAGAAGAAGAAAAATATAAAATAATGTCTAATTTGAACGCGGGTTGACGGTTTAGGCGATTCGGGTCAAAATTTAAGGTTTGGACGGTTCGGGTCAAAACCATCCGACCCGACATTTTCGGTTCGGTTCAGGCCGAACCAAAATCATTTTCAATATATTTCAAAACCGCACAGTTCAGTTCGGATCGGTACGATTCAGGTCGGGTTGCGGTTTGAACCGAATTACACTGTAGTCAAGAATGGGTAGCATTAATGAGGCCCGTTGTTTTAATTGGGCCCACTGATATGGGCTTGACATCAGTTTTTTTTTTTTGCACCAACAAGCCATTACTTAATAACGAGTCATTGAAAAAGATTTTCAAAATAAGAAAAAAAGTCAGTAGTGAAAAGGATAAGCGATGTGAAGTTTTGTATGATATCAAAATCAAGTTTCAAAAATCAAAATGGCCGCAGCCCACAATTTCAAAAGTTGCTGTCCCAAATATTCAAGCATGACTTTGTAATATTGAATGGCATTGTATGGTCTGGTCAATCAATATACTTGTAATAAGTTGATCTTACTCGCAAAGAACACTCTCGTTAAAAGCTATCAACAATAATCAGAAATACTTTTGTAACATAATACATTGGAAAAGATTTACTGATTTTTCCTCCGGTGAGGTTACTGATAGTCTCTTCCATGGGTTGGTTTTTTTGACGGGGTTTTATCTGTTCCGCTTAAGCCTGAAATGGTTTGAAGACAGGGTTTCCAATGATTCAAAAAAAAAAAAAAGATTGGTTTTTTTGGTGTTTTTTGTTGTCCAAATCTCCTGTTAAATGGATCCACTCATACGTAGTGGTAACACTGCAATTTTATTTCAAAATAGCAAGGGATTAATTGTAGCAGCAACAGCTAGGAAAATGGAATTCACTGAGGATGTTGAGCAAGCTGAAGCAGAGACTACTAGTTTTGGCATCAAATGTGCAAATGACTCGGCCTTTCATTCTGTAATTGTTGAATCTGACGCTTTTAATGTAGTTGAGTTGGTTGAAAGAAAAAGCAAGAGTGCCAAGGAGATTATGTGGATCATCCAAGACATTCAAGAGGCAACTGGAGCAGACCTAGAGTTTGTAACATAGCTGCTGATAAGTGGTAAATATATCACTATTTCCCACTCATTTGACCTAATATTTTGTATAGTTTCTTGAGTTTTGTGAATATTTTCATGTGTTTTGTGTTATTTATAGATAAATAAAATTTCAGGACTCTCTGGAGGTGATTTGGGGCCAAGACAGTGAAAAACAGACAAAAAGGGCAAAACTGTCATTTGGGCGTCGCGACACGCTCCCCGCGTCACGACCGCTAACGTGCGCCAGTATATGCTCTTTCGCAGCTTAATCCTTAAGTAAGCCAACTCGATGATTTTGTCTCTGTGAATTGGATCATTGGGTCTAACCAACCTATATGTTTTGATCATACTATGTGATTACTTCCTCGTACTCAATATGATATGATTTTCTTCTTCTTTTCTTTCGTCTCTTTCTTTTCATTTTGAATTTTTTTTTTCTCTTTCTCTTTTTCTTTTTCTTTTTCTCTTTTCTTTCTTTCACTTTTTTTCTCGACACATCTACCCTTTAAGGTAGCATTTCTCCTCACGGTAGTCCTAATACTCGCCCATGGGTAGCTTCACGTTTATCGGTTATAGGTGGTCTATTTTTGTTCTTTTCAGACACTTTTTCTTTGTTTCCAACCATATCATATATCGTAACATAAGTAAACCATGATGGACATCTAGACAAACGGTCATTCACTGATCCGCCATCTCTTCAACTAGTCATCTCGCCGACCAATCGGGCTTCTACTGTTAAAATCCCGTAATCAAGTGTTCGTGAGTCTAGCCGAGATCAATCCACTCAGAATACTGGTTGAGAGCACATCTCGCACTTATCGTTTCTAAGGTTTCACCCTACAGCAAACAATTTCATCACCGGACATATACTTCGCTATCGAGGACTTCTCTCTTTTTTCTTTTTTTTTCTTCACACTCCACTGGAATTCTTCCTTTCAACCGCTGATAATGTGGGCTTCACCCCCTGGGGTTCCTTCCCGAAACTGATACTAGTATGGGCCTCAACCTTAGGACTCATACCTGAAACTGATACCGATGTGGGCCTCAACCTTGGGACTCATCCCCGAAACTAATACTCATATGTTGCTACTTCTGGTTGACTTCCATTTGCCGCTTCCTTCTTTTTTTCTTTGAAACCTGTGAATACAAAACAAAACAAAACACAACAAAACAAAAGAATGCAAATACGTTATGTGTATTCATGCATGCATGAATGAATTTCCTATTCTGTTGGGTTAGGTCTTCTGCCAGTGACTGCTCGGTCTTCTTTTCCTCAGGCAAAATATTGCTTCAATCTATCCACGTTGATCGGCTCGGTGAACTCGTTCCTTTCCAAGTCTGACAGTCTCACTGCCCCATTTCCCATTACTTTCTGGACTACGTAGGGTCATTCCCAGTTAGGTCTGAACTTCCCCCTCGGGTCGGTCGTCGATGGCTTTGACTGCTTAAGTACCAGATCACCCTTTCTGATTTTAGTAGGACGCACCTTCTTATTGAATGCTCAAGCCAACCTCTTTTGGTATATCGGTGACCGACGTAAACACACACGTATAACGCAAGTGCACGTATCGTTCAAGTAGTATAAAAATATCGATCCCACGATGACTTAATTCCTACTGTTGTTATTAATTATTGATACTATTTATTTACAAGTATCTAATTATAGGGAGAAGGGAATTGATTGTTTTTGGTTGGTTAAATGTGGATTTGCTAAATAAAATAAAAACAGACTCAAAAGAAAATACTAAGGAAAATAAAAGAAAAGACTCAAGGATCTAGGGTCGTGACTCCACACAATATTATTATAAAGATAAATTGATTCTCTTATATATGTGTAATAAATCAGTTTGCTAACCTGGAATACGAAAATATGCAAAAGCATCTGTCGATGGTCAGACGCAAATACCCAATATATGTTGGGGTTTTAAGGGGGAATATCGGTAACGCAGCGGAATCGCGGAAAATCAAAATTTTCCGATTTCAAAACTTTTTCTTTGATTAATTAAATAAACATATTTATTTAATTATCCAATAATTAAATTATGAAATAAAATTCAATAAATCAAATTTATGTGAATTTACCGAATTGCCCTTACAATTTGTATTTTGTTCATATTAGTCCGAAATTGTCCGAAATAATTTTGAATGATTCTAAATCATTACTAATATGAATTAAACATGATCAAAATGTCAAAACATAATTTGCAACTCAAAACCCAAAAATTGTTCATCATGGCCGAATGCCTCCCTAGGTGGCCAATTGTGCATTTTGCTCTTTCTTTGTTCAAAACACATCAAGATGAAATCCAATCAACATAAGATTTCATATGTATCATATAAACATCCAAATACACAACATAAATGAAAATCCCCAAATTTGGAGAAGGTTGTAAACCCTAATTTCTCAATTTCATCAAATTGGACAACTTAGACCAAATTAAACAAATCCAATGTTTCAATCAATTCTCTACCACATCAAACAAGTCTCACCACTTTGAAATAACTCTAGAACAATTCTAGGTCACCAAGGAGTGGTTACTAACTCTAGAATGGCAACTTTGATTTTCAAAGAATCAAAAGTAAGCATTTGAAACCATTTCAAGGCTACTTGCATACATGAATCTTTCATCCAAGTTCTCAAACAAACAAACACAAACTTTAAGAGAAGAAAGAACATCAAAGCATCACAAAATGATACTAAGCTAGTTAGAAACAACTTTCATGTTGAAGGTTTTGAAGAAAGACTTACAAAGACAAGATTTCCAAGCCTTTCTTTCTTTTGCCTCCAAAGTTGCTCTCAACTCTTCTTTTGTGTTATGTTTTTGTGTATAAGAAACTTATCAAACCCTAAAATGAAACAAAACAATTTATACCTCCTATTTTTGCCTTGGCCGAAAATTTGAGTATAAATAATATCTAGATATTTATTTTTGTTTCATTAAAGTTACTTTATCAACTTGTTACTTTAATCATCAAACAATTTAAATGAATAAAGCAAGTCAACAATTGCAACTCAAAAATATAACCATTATATTTAATTAAGGGTGTTGGCCGAATTTAAGAAAAAGAAAAGGAAATTGATATTTCAATTTTTAAACAATTTAAAACAAATATCTTAAGAAGTCAAAACCATTTTGACAACTTTTTCCTTTAAGTATAAAGTCAAACATTTACACTTATAATCATTTCCTAATTTTATCATTTGATGAGATATTTATATTTTAATTATATTAATCATTTAACAATTAAATAATTAAATAATTAATTAAATACAAATATCTCAAATATATGTATTATATTTACTTTAAATATCTCAAATACATATATTAATTATATATGTCAAATACCTTTTTTTGACAATTTATTAATGTGTATTTAATAATATCATATATAAATACAAATACACATTAATTAGGAAATGACGTTTCAGCCTGTTCGCATGTATTTTTCGTTTAACGTTTAAACGATTTATAAATAATCACCATTATTCATAAAAGTTGCCCTAGTGCTCTACGAGTATATTTCATTAGTGAGACTCTCTAGATTCAGGTATATCCGTCATAAAATCCAATTTCGTGTCCATAATTTACCCACCCGTAAATTATGACGACCACAGATAAACTAGCTGAATCATACAGGTCGAGGTCATTGCATACGTATAATCCCTCCGTCACTGGTATCCTGATAATCCCAGAGATTTGACGATATAGATGTAAACGTCAAATCTCTATTGGTATTATCTCGTCGACATTTCTATTAGCAATCTTTAAATAACAGTCGGAACTAACTTCTGAAGTATACTGTGGCCACAGATTTAATAGACTGTTAATCATATATGGA
This sequence comes from Zanthoxylum bungeanum, assembly GCA_019454045.1. Taxonomy (NCBI): domain Eukaryota; kingdom Viridiplantae; phylum Streptophyta; class Magnoliopsida; order Sapindales; family Rutaceae; genus Zanthoxylum; species Zanthoxylum bungeanum. The sequence goes on from SKCR01048972.1 coordinate 13,060, forward strand.
CTATCTATGCTCTGTACACAGAACTGACGGATCCTATCTTGATACACACAGGATATCCTGACGATCGGTCCACACCCAACGAACAGGCGGAGGTCTGATCTAAATAGATCGGTGACTTGACTGCCATCTAAGTGTGGAAGATGTCTCATACATCCACAGTGGTATCTCAAGTCGAATGACCACTATGCTACTCAACCCGAGAAGATTCTTATTGACGTTGGTGTACCATCCATTAAGAATCTTTGGTGAGCCGTTCAGTGTTTATACACTATAAACACCTACACGTCTATACGAGTCTCTCCGGACTCATGGTTCATTGGGATAAACCATCGGACCAAGTCTCGATATACGACATGTATTGGTCTTAACGGATTTGACTAACCGACCCGTGTTAGTGAATCTTGACCAGGAACCGTATATAAAAACAAGAGGTGCAACCATAAATAAGTAATATTATGGAAAAGAGGGATGTTCGTATTCATGAATCAGACATAAATACGGTCCGGATTGACGCTCTGAGCACCAACCCCAACAATTTCTCGCACTTGCTCTAGTGACAATCCACGGTATCATACACATCTCAATGTGTATCGTATACACATGGCCCTCAAAAGCTCACCCGGTACTTAAGAGGTAGGCAACAAGAAGCATGTCCGCTATGACATATTGAGTTTGTCAAACAAACTCCATCGTTTCCCATAGTCAGCATCATTCATATTTTGTAGAATCTAAATTATACATTAATATGACTTTGATGCTACATCAGTATTATGCTACAGCTACTAAGTTGTCCAAGCATTTAGGGATCGAATCCAAAAATACTATGCGGACAACCGCAAGCACAACACCAATTTAAAACTTCTAATTTATAAGGTCACTTTGCAACTTCATAAGTTAATACTTCATAAGCTGCATCTAATTCCACTAAATAGTAGAATCATTCGTGACACTCCCACTGCATCTTTTGTGACTCTTTATGACGTAGACTGTCTAACGTCATAATTAGTCTCAAAACTAATATGACCCTAATGGTTGCAGACTGTATTCTCCATGAATTAGAAACTCGTTCTTAATATCTCAAAGATCACAAAGAACGTGTTTCAAGATCCATCTATGGTCTATAGAATATCAAAATAACTCGTAACAATTACGATTAAATCGATATCTACAATCGCACATTATAAAGTATTTATTATGTCATCATCAAATGATACATAAGATTGATTAGACATTCTAATCAATATCTCTTTCGAAAAAGGAATCATCTTTTAAGAAAGATGAATACTTTATATGAGACACTCAATAACTGTCCAACAGTTATACTAACTGTCATACAGATAGCCAGTTATGTCCTTTATTAGATCATATCTAATGTACGATTAATAGGAGTATCTCACAAGTCTCTTGGTTTTATATCTTATATAAAACTTTATATCAAATATAACAGAGACTACTCCCACTGCTTTCACGGAGTAAAGAAGACTTAGGTAAATCTTTTACCTTACAAACATCTCATTATTACCATAATAATGATAATGTCGTTAGGATATATAACACTAGAAAGTAATTTGTACGCTCCCATTAACCCTTCAAGCACATATGTATTCTCTATACTTTGACAAGATCAGACAATCTGACTGATATCAAAAATAGAGAACACGGATTTCCGGAAGACTTATCCGAGTCTACAATAGGCTCTATAAGCTAGCACAAAACTGCGATCTTAACAGAACACAAACTCTAGGACCATTCCAGAATGAACTCTTCAAACAAAGAAATCACAACTGATCTCTTATCTGAATAAGTCATTCAAAAAACGCCACTTTGCATTCTTTAGTTGAAATGTACAGTTTCATATTAACATTAACCAATATATCTCTAATTGTTCATTTAGTGTGACTAGAGATAAGTTTTCTCAGAATCTACAATAGATTGCTGAGTATAACTTTTTTCACTGTCATACTGTAAAGGTCAAACCTTTAACAAGCTCACACTGCTTTCGCTGCGCAAATAATTAGCACATATCATTAACTATTTCATAATGAAAGCTTAATCAAGTTCAAAAACTTGATCGTAGTAAGCTATGAACAATCTTAGATCTATGGTTCAACGGTGAACTTCCAGAATCGATATCAAATATCGCTTCCATTATAAGTTATAGGATAATTTTCTTCAATAAGAAAACAACAGAACCATTAAGTATCAAATACTTGTGAATGATTCTGTTATCCTATTAAACTTATATAGAAGATGTATAAGGGCTGTTTCATCTAATTAATTACGTAGTTCCATTTATAATTTATCATTCTCACATTTGACTTCAATAAGTCAAGTCTTTTCTACAATAATTAACATACGATGTTACACACCAAGTAATAAAACAATTTTATTACTTAGAATCGTAGGAAATATATTTTATTAAATAGAATACAATATTCTATTAAACAGAATACAAGATAAACTTTTACTTATACCTACGAGGTGTAAGTAATTTCCATTATATAACTATTATATAAAAGAAATATTCAAATCTCAAACTTTTCAAGATTCATAATTTCTACCTATACATATCATATATGTAACTGTATAAATTAATGGAACATTAATTAATAGAAATGAATTAGTGTTAATGGAGCATAACCCCAAGAGTATTGAAAATTAATTCGGTAACACTCAATATCAATGAATCAAATCATATAAGATTCAATTACTCTCACTGACCAATTCCATCAAGATGGAATCGTGGAAGAATTATATTGAGTAAGAATCATATTCACTGAATAACCTTAGAACTAATTGCTTTAAATTCATACGTTTGATCGTATCAAAAATCTTTGAACAGTTCAAAGACATGTAATGAATTTTGAGGATCAAGTTTTCAAAATACTTCAGATTGAATATATTTGAACAAGTCAAAAATGTTCAATCTACGTTTCATCAGAACAGATTGAAAGTTCTTGATACTTTCAAGACGTTCAGTATGTGTTCCTTCAGAAACACGTAACTAAGTTATGACATTTCATAAACTAAGTTACGAAGTAAAGAAAACTACCTTAAGCAATTATAATTTATTAAACTACATACATCCAATGTATCAGTTAAATAAATCTGGTGGTCCAATGACAATCATTGGTTAAATGAGATCTTAATCACCTTTCCCGAATACAATATTCATTAAATGGATAAGGATATGTGGTGTGATCTAGTATCAAACCATCATTTACCATACGGAATAAGCATCCAATGCTTAAGTGATTAAACTCATAAAGCACCGTTCTAAATTCTTTATTTTACCGAATAATTTTTCTTAATGTTTATCTCTACGTCAATGACACTACTAGTTATATTTAAAATATATATAACAATTATTTATAAAGAACAAGTAACTATCCAATAGTCGCAAGTTCCAATATCAAATATCAAAACAATTGTTAACTAATATTTTAAATAACTAGACGGGAGATCTGGTATCCAATACCTATAGTTGTTGTATTGTGAAAATCGATATTTTCTATACACAATATACGTATCTCCTTTCTTTAGCTTTACTATTTGCATTCAACTATTCACAACAGTTGCAAAAAAACTGATTAGCAAATTGTGTCAGACACATTGCCTCTAAAGGTAATTAAAGTTAAGAAACGTCATTACTAGATAAACAAATACCTAATGGGGCTTTCGTAATGCCAGTCAAGAATCTTGAGACATGAACTAATTCATGTCAATTCTTACTGCATAAGAAACTATTCTCTCTAAAGTATTATATTCTAAAAGGGATATCTATCTAGATTATCTATCATGACTTAGAAACTAAGTCATTAACCATCTTGATTTTTGAAGAAAATCGGAACAATAATTCCCGATGGTTTAGACCAATCTAATAATATCCTAGTCTAGTAGTATCTAGAACATATTCTAGAATAACTGCAACCAAGAGTCAAGTTAGATAACATATCAAAATATGTGTGCAGTGAATTAAAAAGTTTAATTCTATCTAATATAGATTAAGGAAAACAAACATGCGGCAATTTTCATAATATTACACACTGCCTAAGTTATGGAATATTTTAAACTTAGCAGTGCCTCCCACTATTTTTCGTAATACCGTAATCCCCAACGAAAAAACGAGAATTCAATAATTAAATCGAATTCCATAATGGGAAGAGGACCCCATGAATATATTTCGACTCACAGCAGAGGCACGGTCTTGCCTACGTATATTCACAGGTAGACAACTCATTGTCAATCACTCACTAGTGACTCCTGGGTTTCGGTCCTGGTCGTTTCTCATTGTCGCTGCTAAGGCATATCCACAAGGAGACGTACCAAGGTTAAACTCGTCAATGATAAACTTAAGTTACTTGCGTAACCCTGACAGTTAGGGCACGTTCAGGATTCCGCTTTCGCTTGAATTTATCTAGTATCTAATATACATCCGGCATAAATAAATCTCTATCGGCTACACCCTCACAGCAGAGGCACGGTCTCGGATGTAGTCACAGAAAAGTATTCATAAACCGTATTGACAAGATGAACCAAGAAACAAGTATTCCAAATACCAGTTATTTTAAAACCTTATTAAGCGGAGATATTCCATAAAAGATTCTTTTAATTTATTTAATCAAATTAAATAAATATATGCATGCAACAAGAAAAAAATAAATTAAACATTAGATTTAAAGGGCTAATCATATCAGGGGTGTCCAGAATCAGACTCGCTCTAATACCATTTTGATTTTTGAAGAGGGAATATCGGTAACGCAGCGGAATCGCGGAAAATCAAAATTTTCCGATTTCAAACTTTTTCTTTGATTAATTAAATAAACATATTTATTTAATTACCCAATAATTAAATTATGAAATAAAATTCAATAAATCAAATTTATGTGAATTTACCGAATTGCCCTTACAATTTGTATTTTGTTCATATTAGTCCGAAATTGTCGGAAACAATTTTGAATGATTCTAAATCATTACTAATATGAATTAAACATGATCAAAATGTCAAAACATAATTTGCAACTCAAAACCCAAAAATTGTTCATCATGGCCGAATGCCTCCCTAGGTTGCCAATTGTGCATTTTGCTCTTTCTTTGTTCAAAACACATCAAGATGAAATCCAATCAACATAAGATTTCAAATGTATCATATACACATCCAAATACACAACATAAATGAAAATCCCCAAATTTGGAGAAGGTTGTAAACCCTAATTTCTCAATTTCATCAAATTGGACAAATTAGACCAAATTAAACAAATCCAATGTTTCAATCAATTCTCTACCACATCAAACAAGTCTCACCACTTTGAAATAACTCTAGAACAACTCTAGGTCACCAAGGAGTGGTTACTAACGCTAGAATGACAACTTTGATTTTCAAAGAATCAAAAGTAAGCCTTTGAAACCATTTCAAGGCTACTTGCATACATGAATCTTTCATCCAAGTTCTCAAACAAAAAAACACAAACTTTAAGAGAAGAAAGAACATCAAAGCATCACAAAATGATACTAAGCTAGTTAGAAACAACTTTCATGTTGAAGGTTTTGAAGAAAGACTTAAAAAGACAAGATTTCCAAGCCTTTCTTTCTTTTGCCTCCAAGGTTGCTCTCAACTCTTCTTTTGTGTTATGTTTTTGTGTATAAGAAACTTATCAAACCCTAAAATGAAACAAAACAATTTATACCTCCTATTTTTGCCTTGGCCGAAAATTTGAGTATAAATAATATCTAGATATTTATTTTTGTTTCATTAAAGTTACTTTATCAACTTGTTACTTTAATCATCAAACAATTTAAATGAATAAAGCAAGTCAACAATTGCAACTCAAAAATAGAACCATTATATTTAATTAAGGGTGTTGGCCAAATTTAAGAAAAAGAAAAGGAAATTGATATTTCAATTTTTAAACAATTTAAAACAATATCTTAAGAAGTCAAAACCATTTTGACAACCTTTTCCTTTAAGTATAAAGTCAAACATTTACACTTATAATCATTTCCTAACTTTATCATTTGATGAGATATTTATATTTTAATTATATTAATCATTTAACAATTAAATAATTAAATAATTAATTAAATACAAATATCTCAAATATATGTATTATATTTACTTTAAATATCTCAAATACATATATTAATTATATATGTCAAATACCTTTATTTGACAATTTATTAATGTGTATTTAATAATATCATATATTAAATACAAATACACATTAATTAGGAAAGGACGTTTCAGCCCGTTCGCATGTATTTTTCGTTTAACGTTTAAACGATTTATAAATAATCACCATTATTCATAAAAGTTTCCCTAGTGCTCTACGAGTATATTTCATTAGTGAGACTCTCTAGATTCAGGTATATCCGTCACAAAATCCAATTTCGTGTCCATAATTACCCACCCGTAAATTATGATGACCACAGATAAACTAGTTGAATCATACAGGTCGAGGTCATTGCATACGTATAATCCCTCCGTCACAGGAATCTTGATAATCCCAGAGATATAGATGTAAACGTCAAATCTCTATAGGTATTATCTCGTCGACGTTTCTATTAGCAATCTTTAAATAACAGTCGGAACTAACTTCCGAAGTATACCGTGGACACAGATTTAATAGACTGCTAATCATATATGGACTACCTATGCTCTGTACACAGAACTGACGGATCCTATCTTGATACATACATGATATCCTGAGGATCGGTCCACACCCAACGAACAGGCGGAGGTCTGATCTAAATAGATCGGTGACGTGACTGCCATCTACGTGTGGAGGATGTCTCATACATCCACAGTGGTATCTTAAGTCAAAGGACCACTATGCTACTCAACCCGAGAAGATTCTTATTGACGTTGGTGTACCATCCATTAAGAATCTTCGGTGAGCCGTTCAATGTTTATACACTCTAAACACCTACACGTCTATACGAATCTCTTCAGACTCATGGTTCATTGGGATAAACCATCGGACCAAGTCTCGATATACGACATGTACTGGTCTTAACGGATTTGACTAACCGACCCGTGTTAGTGAATCCTGACCAGGAACAGTATTTGATAATATACATTTAGGAGTGACACTTCCCAATGTCAATTACAAACTCCCTTTGTAACTGTGTACTGCATTATAAATTATCGGGCCTTTGTCTAATATATACATATCACTAAACCACATTTAGTTTCAATCTAATAGTAATTAGATCGAATACGTATATAAAAACAAGATGTGCAACCATAAATAAGTAATATTATGGAAAAATGGGATGTTCGTATTCATGAATCAGACATAAATACGGTCCGGATTGGTGTTCTAAGCACCAACCCTAACAGTATAACCCAATTGAACCATATGTCTATGTCAACCAAATTACCTTGATTCATTAAGATTAAGTTCCAATTATGGCTACCCCCGCCCAACAGGTATATGTCTATCATGTAAGGAAATCTATTAAAGGGTTATCTATCCTCAAGGAAGATCGTGGGCTATTGAATCTAAGACTGAAACTTAAAATCCATATGTCTAGTTCATTTTAAGTTTACCACATCAATCTTATTGGTGATCAAACAACAAGAAGCATTAAGCTTAAGACTCAATAAACAAACTAAAGAATTATCCAATAAAAAGAAAATCAATTATTAAGTGTGAATATTGTGTTTCATCACTTCCCTAGAATAAAATAAAATACCGGGGGTTAGAGGATCCACTTTTAGAAATCTCAAATTATTATAATATGAAAATTGCCAGTATTATCCAATTAAGTTGAATCCGCCATAAAGGCGGTGTTATTATTTATCCATAAACCAGCCATATAGGCGGTAATTATCTGTCACATAAAGACCAGCCATATAGTGTTGGAGTTGGTGCTCAAAGCGCCAATCCAGACCGTATTTATGTCTGATTCATGAATACGAACATCCTCTTATTCCATAATATTACTTATTTATGGTTGCACCTCTTGTTCTTATATACGTATTCGATCTAATTACTATTAGATTGAAACTAAATGTGGTTTAGTGATATGTATATATTAGTCAAAGGCCCGATAATATATAATACAGTACACAGTTACAAAGGGAGTTTGTAATTGACATTGGGAAGTGTCACTGTTATATATATATATTATCAAACATAGTTCCTGGTCAAGATTTGCTAACACGGGTCGGTTAGTCAAATCCGTTGAGACCAGTACATGTCGTATATCGAGACTTGGTCCGATGGTTTATCCTAATGAACCATGAGTCTGGAGAGACTCGTATAGACGTGTAGGTGTTTATAGTGTATAAATAATGAACGGCTCACCGAGGATTCTTAATGGATGGTACACCAACGTCAATAAGAATCTTCTCGGGTTGAGTAGCATAGTGGTCCTTTGACTTGAGATACCACTGTGGATGTATGAGACATCCTCCACACTTAGATGGCAGTCACGTCACCGATCTATTAAGATCAGACCTCCGCCTGTTCGTTGGGTGTGGACCGATCCTCAAGATATCATGTGTGTGTCAAGATAGGATCCGTCAGTTCTGTGTACATAGCATAGGTAGTCCATATATAATTAGCAGTCTGTTAAATCTATGGCCACAGTATACTTCGGAAGTAAGTTCCGAATGTTATTTAGAGATTACAAATTGATACGTCGACGAGATAATACCTATAGAGATTTGACGTTTACATATATATCTCTAGGATTATCGGGATACCTGTGTCGGAGGGATTATACGTATGCAATGACCTCGACCTGTATGATTCAGCTAGATTATCCATGATCGTCATAATCTACGGGTGGATAGATTATGGACACGAAATTGGATTTCGTGACGGATATACCTGAATCTATAGAGTCTCAATAATGAAACATACTCGTAGAACACTAGAGCAACATTATCCAATTTGGTCTAATTTGTCCAATTTGAAGAAATTGAAAAATTAGGGTTCATGACCAATTCCAAATTTGGGGCTTTTAATATATGTTGTGCATTTGGATGTTTATATGATGCATATAAAGTTTCATGTTCATTGGATTACATCTTGATGTGTTTTGATGCATGAAATGACAAAGTGCACAAAATGGCACCTTTGGAAGGCATTCGACCAAATGACTAAAAATGGGGATTTATGTTGCCCTTGGTGTTTTGATGTTTTGAACATGTTAAGTTAATCTTAGAAATTATTTAGAATCATTCAAAATTGATTTGATCAATTTCGGACTAAAATGGACTAAATACCAAGTGTAAGGGTAATTCGGTAAATTCACTTAAATATGATTTATTTGAATTTTATTTCATAATTTGATTATTGGATAATTAAATAAATATGTTTATTTAATTAATCCGAGAAAAAGTTTTGAAATCGGAAAATTTGATTTTCCACCGCTTCCGCTGCGTTACCAGATTCTGCCCCTAAAAACCCCTACAAAATGGTATCAGAGTGAGTATGATTCTAGGCCTCCATAAATGATTAGCTTGTTTTATTCAATGTTTAATCACGTTTTCTTGACTTTATACATGCATGTTATAATCTAATTTGATTAGATTTTGGGTGTATGACACTTAATGGAATATCCCAGCTTAATAAGGTTTTAAAGTAACTAGTATTTGAAATACTTGTTTCTTGGTCCGTCTTGTCAATACGGTTTATAAATATCTTTTCGTTGACTACATCCGAGACTGTGCCTCTGCTGTGAGGATGTAGCTGATAGAAATTTATTTATGCCGAATGTATATTAGATACTAGATAAATTCAAGCGAAAGTGGAATCCTGAACGTGCCCTAGCTGTCAGGGTTACGCAAGTAACTTGAGTTTATCATTGACAAGTTTAACCTTGGTACGTCTCCTTGTGGGCCTGCCTTAGCAGCGACAACGAGAAACAACCAGGACCGGAACCTCGGAGTCACTAGTGAGTGATTGACAATGAGTTGTCTACCTGTGAATATACGTAGGCGAGACCGTGCCTCTGCTGTGAGTCGAAATATATTCATGGGGTCCACTTCCCATTAGTGAATTCGATTTAATTATTGAATTCTCATTTTTCCGTTAGGGATTACGGTATTACGTAAAATAATGGGAGGCACTGCTAAGTTTAAAATTCCTTAACTTAGGCAGTGTGTATTATTATGGAAATAGCCGCTTGATTGTTTTCCTTAATCTATATTAGATAGAATTAAACTTTTAATTCACTGCACACATATTTTGATAAGTTATCTGACTTGACTCTTGGTTGCAGTTATTCTAGAATAGGTTCTAGATACTACTAGACTAGGATATTATTAGATTGGTCTAAACCATCGGGAACTATTGTTCTGATTTTCTTCAAAAATAAAGATGGTTAATGACTTAGTTTCTAAGTCATGATAGATAATCTAGATAGATATCCCTTTTAGGATATAATACTTTAGAGAGAATAGTTTCTTATGCAGTAAGAATTGACTTGAATTAGTTCATGTCTCGAGATTCTTGACTGGCATTAAGAAAGCCCCATTAGGTATTTGTTTATCTAGTAATGACGTTTCTTAACTTTAATTACCTTTAGAGGCAATGTGTCTGACACGATTTGCTAATCAATTATTTGTAATTGTTGTGAATAGTTGAATGCAAATAGTAAAGCTAAAGAAAGGAGATGTGTATAGTTGTGTATAGAAAATATCGATTTTCACAAATACTACAACTATAGGTATTGGATACCAGATCTCCCGTCTAGTTATTTGAAAATATTAGTTAACGATTTTTTGATATTTGATATCGGAACTTGCGACTATTGGATAGTTACTTGTTCTTTATAAACAATTGTTATATATTTTAAATATGACTAGTAGTGTCATTGACTTAGAGATAAACATTAAGAAAAAATTATTCGGTAAAAGTAAATAATTTAGAACGGTGCTTTATGAGTTTAATCACTTAAGCATTAGATGCTTATTCCGTATGGTAAATGATGGTTTGATACTAGATCACACCACACATCCTTATCCATTTAACGAATATTGTATTCAGGAAGGTGATTAAGATCTCGTTTAACCAATGATTGTCATTGGACCACCAATTTATTTAACTGATACATTGGATGTATGTAGTTTAATAAATAATAATTGTTTAAGGTAGTTTTCTTTATTTCGTAACTTAGTTGATGAATTGTCATAACTTAGTTACGAGTTTCTGAAGGAACACATATTGAAAGTCTTGAAAGTATCAAGAACTTTCAATCTGTTCTGATGAAACGTAGATTGAACATTTTTGACTTGTTCAAATATATTCAATCTAAAGTTTTTTTGAAAACTTGATCCTTAAAATTCATTACAAGTCTTTGAACTGTTCAAAGATCTTTGATACGATCAAACATTTGAATTTAAAGCAATTAGTTCTAAGGTTGTTCAGTGAATATGATTCATATTCAATATTATTCTTCCACGATTCCATCTTGATGGAATTGAGTAGTGGGAGCAGTCGAATCTTATATGATTTGATTCGTTTGATATTGAATGTTACCGAATTAGTTTCAATACTCTTGGGGATATGCTCCAGTAACACTAATACATCTCTTTAATTAATGTTCCATTAATTTCTACAGTTACATATATGATATGTATAGGTAGAAAATTCGAATCTTGAAAAGTTTGAGATTTGAATCTTTCTTTTATATAATAGTTATATAATGGAAATTACTTACACCTTGGAGGTATAAGTAAAAGTTTATCATTTATTCTATTTAATAGAATATTGTATTCTATTTAATAGGATATCTTTCCTACGATCCTAAGTAATAAAATTGTTTTATTACTTGGTGTGTAACATCTGATGTTAACTATTGTAGCAAAGACTTGACTTATTGAAATCAAATGTGAGAATGATAAATTATAAATGGAACTACGTAATTAATAAGATGAAACAACCCTTAAACATCTTCTATATAAGTCTAATAGGATATCAGAATCATTTACGAGTATTTGATACTTAATGGTTCTGTTGTTTTCTTACTGAAGAAAATATCCTATAACTTATAATGGAAGCGATATTTGATATCGATTCTGGAAGTTCACAATTGAACCATAGATCTAAGATTGTTCATAGCTTACTACGATCAAGTTTTGAACTTGATTACGCTTTCATTATGAATTAGTTCATGTAATATGCTAATTGTTTGCGCAACGAAAGCAGTGTGAGCTTGTTAAAGGTTTGACCTTTACAGTATGACAGTGAGAAAAGTTATACTCAGCAATCTATTGTAGATTCTGAGAAAACTTATCTATAGTCAAACTAAATGAACAATTAGAGATATATTGGTTGATGTTAATATTAAACTGTACATTTTAACTAAAGAATGCAAAGTGGCGTTTTTTGAATGACTTATTCAGATAAGAGATCAGTTGTGATTTCTTTGTTTGAAGAGTTCATTCTGGAATGGCCCTAGAGTTTGTGTTCTGTTGAGATTGCAGTTTTGCGCTAGCTTATAGAGCCTATTATAGACTCAGATAAGTCTTCCAGAAATATGTGTTCTCTATTTTTGATATCGTCAGATTGTCTGATCTTGTCAAAGTATATAGAATACATATGTGATAAAAGGGTTAGTGGGAGCCTACAAATTACTTTCTAGTGTTATATATCATAACAACATTATCATTATTATAGTAATAATGAGATGTTTGTGAGGTAAAAAGGGTTACCTAAGTCTTCTTTACTCCGTGAAAACAGTGGGAGTAGTCTCTGTTATATACGATATAAAGTTTTATATAAAATATAAAACCAAGAGACTTGTGAGATACTCCTATTATTCGTACATTAGATATGATCTAATAAAGGACATAACTAGGCTATCTGTATGACAGTTAGTATAACTGTTGGACAGTTATTGTGTGTCTTATATAAAGTATTCATCTTTCGTAAAGGATGATTCCTTTTTCGAAAGAGATATTGATTAGAATGTCTAATCAATCTTATGTATCATTTGATGATGACATAATAAATACTTTATAATGTGCGATTAAAGATATTGATTTAATTGTAATTGTTACGAGTTATTTTGATATCCTATAGACCATAAGATGGATCTTGAAACACGTTCTTTGTGATCTTTGAGATATTAAGAACGAGTTTCTAATTCATAGAGAATACAGTCTGCAACCATTAGGGTCATATTAGTTTTGAGACTAATTATGACGTTAGACAGTCTACGTCATAAAGAGTCCAAAAGATGCAGTGGGAGTGTAACGAACGATTCTACTGTTTCAGTGGAATTAGATGCAACTTATGAAGTATTGACTTATGAAGTTGCATAGTGACCTTATAAATTAGAAGTTTTAAATTGGTGTTGTGCTTGCGGTTGTCCTCATTGTATTTTTGGATTTGATCCCTAAATACTTGGACAACTTAGTATCTGTAGCATAATACAGATATAGCATCCATTTCATATTAATTTATAATTTAGATTCTACAAAATATGAATGATGCTGTCTATGAGAAACGATGGAGTTTGTTTGACAAACTCAATATGTCATAGCGGACTTGTTTCGGGTTGCCTACCTCTTAAGTACTAGGTGAGCTTTTGAGGGCCATGTGCATACGATACACATTGAGATGTGTATATGATACCGTGGATTGGCACTAGAGCAAGTGGGAGAAATTGTTGGGGTTGGTGCTCAGAGCGCCAATCCAGACCGTATTTATGTCTGATTCATGAATACGAACATCCCCTTATTCCATAGTATTACTTATTTATGGTTGCACCTCTTGTTCTTATATACGTATTTGATCTAATTACTATTAGATTGAAACTAAATGTGGTTTAGTGATATGTATATATTAGACAAAGGCCCGATAATATATAATACAGTACACAGTTACAAAGGGAGTTTGTAATTGACATTGGGAAGTGTCACTGTTATATATATATTATCAAACATAGTTCCTGGTCAAGATTTGCTAACACAGGTTGGTTAGTCAAATCCGTTGAGACCAGTACATGTCGTATATCGAGACTTGGTCCGATGGTTTATCCCAATGAACCATGAGTCTGGAGAGACTCGTATAGACGTGTAGGTGTTTATAGTGTATAAACACTGAACGACTCACCGAAGATTCTTAATGGATGGTACACCAACGTCAATAAGAATCTTCTCGGGTTGAGTAGCATAGTGGTCCTTCGACTTGAGATACCACTATGGATGTATGAGACATCCTCCACACTTAGATGGCAGTCACGTCACCGATCTATTAAGATCAGACCTCCGCCTGTTCGTTGGGTGTGGACCGATCCTCAGGATATCCTGTGTGTGTCAAGATAGGATCCGTCAGTTCTGTATACAGAGCATAGGTAGTCCATATATAATTAGCAGTCTGTTAAATCTATGGCCACAATATACTTCGGAAGTAAGTTCCGAATGTTATTTAGAGATTGCTAATAGATACGTCGACGAGATAATACCTATAGAGATTTGACGTTTACATCTATATCTTTGGGATTATCTGGATACCTGTGACGGAGGGATTATACGTATGCAATGACCTCGACTTGTATGATTCAGCTAGATTATCCATGATCGTCATAATCTACGGGTGGATAGATTATAGACACAAAATTGGATTTCGTGACGGATATACCTGAATCTATAGAGTCTCAATAATGAAACATACTCGTAGAGCACTAGAGCAACATTAATAAATAATATTGATTATTTATAAAGTCGTTTAAAGGTTAAACGCAAGATACGTGCAAAAGGGACCCGATAGTCATTTGATTAATTAATGTGTTTACATTTAATACTTGATTAATTTAAATACACATTAATTAATAGTCAAATTGAGATATTTGACTTATATCCTAAATGAATATATGTATTTGATACTTAATGTAAATATAATACATATATTTAATATATTTGTATTTAATTAATTAATTAATTATTTAATTGTTAAATGATTTAATTAATTAAAATATAAATATCTTAACTTTGGCTATTTGATTTAAATGATTAATTTGCCTTTGTTGACTTAATATAAATATCTATAAAGTGTTATTTAGATATTTTATCAAGTTGATTTAATGAAATTCAAATGAAATTGAAATTAATATTTCTTGTATATGCCTTTGCGAAATTCGGCCAAGGCCTTTGTGATGCAAGTATATATTGTTTTTCATTTCATTTGGTATCTAACCTAATACACTTTAAAACAAAACTCCATTAATGGAAACCAAAGAAAGCTTGTGAGAAAGAAAGAAGAAATCAAAGAAAGCTTGGATTTTAGTAAGTTTTTCCAACTTACTATTAGAAAGGAAAATGTTCCTTAGGATCTAGGCTTTAACATATGATGTTCTTAGGTTATTTCTTTCTTTATTCTTTGTGTTTTTGATGATGTAAGTTTTGGTGAAAGTGTAGAGCATGTATGATGAAGGAAGCTTATGGCTATTGTAGTAATAAGTGTTCTTTTATGGTTTTGGAAACCTTGTTGCTAATCTAGAGTTGTTGACCCACTCTTAGATGACCTAGATTTGATCTTGAGTTGTTTCATTGTGTTGATACTTTGATTGGATGGAAGAAACATGATTGAAGTATTGGATTTAACCAATTTGATCTAATTTGTCCAATTTGAAGAAATTGAAAAATTAGGGTTCATGACCAATTCCAAATTTGGGGATTTTCATATATGTTGTGCATTTGGATGTGTATATTATGCATATAAAGTTTCATGTTCATTGGATTACATCTTGATGTGTTTTGATGCATGAAATGACAAAGTGCACAAAATGGCATCTTTGGAAGGCATTCGACCAAATGACTAAAAATGGGGATTTATGTTTCCCTTGGTGTTTTGATGTTTTTAACATGCTAAGTTCATCTTAGAAATGATTTAGAATCATTCAAAATTGATTTGATCAATTTCGGACTAAAATGGACTAAATACCAAGTGTAAGGGTAATTCGGTAAATTCACTTAAACATGATTTATTTGAATTTTATTTCATAATTTGATTATTGGATAATTAAATAAATATGTTTATTTAATTAATCCGAGAAAAATTTTTGAAATCGGAAAATTTGATTTTCCACCGCTTCCGCTGCGTTACCGGATTCTGCCCCTAAAAACCCCTACATATAGGCGGTGTCACATTATGTTACATAATAAAAACCATCCATTAAGACGGAATCAAATTTTAATTCATATTATTAAATCACAATTTCCATATTATAATTGAAGTGAGATTAATCTACCTTTACTATTTCTAATTTAGAAATCTCCATTATTATAATATATAAATCTGTGTGATATTTACCAACCAGCCATATAGGCGGTATCCTGATTAAGTCAAATTAATAATTAATTACCAACCGACCAACCAGGTGGTATCCTCATTAAATCAGGTTAAAACTAGTTTAAAAATAATTACCAACCGACCAATATAGCGGTATCCTTATTAAGTCAGGTTTTAAATAATTTATATATTATAATTAAGGGAGATTAATCTAAATTATAAAAGAAAAAAGTTTCACCTTCACCCCAGCAGTAAATTAACTACTGATCATAAAAGAAGAAAAAATAAAATAAAATAAAATTTTATTACAAAAAGTAAAAGTGCATAATTAAAAATACTAAAAGTAAAAATGCTAAATTTAAATTATAAAAACTTAAACACACAAGATGCAATCCTTAAAGTCCTTACAAAACTCAAGGAAGACATGCTTTGAATTCTGAAATCGAGCTGAATTTATAGGCGTCAGTAAGGGGTCAGCGTCGCGACGCCCAGCTCGCGTCGCGACGCGGGACATTGTTGACGTGGCAGCTTCTGGTTCGTCACTTCAGATTCTGGATAAGGTGATAAGGTGACAAGTGGCAAGGTGGTTGGGAGTTTAATTATTGCGACACGTGGCGGCTTCTGATTGACTGATTTCAGATTCTTATCGCCACTTGTCAATTGCGGATAAGTGAGTCAATTATTGGCGCTGACGTGGCGCTGATGTGGCGACACATGGCGAAAGTGACTGTCGGCACCATAGAATTACGACATGTGGCACGCTGTGATTGGCTGATGATGACGTGGCGATGATGTGGCACGTTGACTCGGTCAACTGATGATATTGATGATGACGTGGCAGACACGTGGAGACACGTGGCGATGGCGACTGTCGGCACCGTAGGATGATGATACGTGGCACGACGCACGTTAGCAGATCGGCTGTGATGGTGGCATGTGGCACGACGCATATTAGCAAAGTCAAACTTTTCTCAGATTCCGACTTGTGGACCCGGCGCACGTTAGCAAGTCTTGGTGCATGTTAGGCGTCGCGACGCCAAAGGCATGTGCGTCGCGATGTGAAGAATTACGAAAATGCCTTTTTGTCCAATTTTCACTGTTTTGGGCCCAAATCAACTCCAGAGAGTCCCGAAACTTTATTTATCTACAAAATAACACAAAACACATCAAAATATTCACAATTTGTAAGAAACTATACAAAATATTAGGTTAAATGAGTGGGAAATAGTGATATAATTACCACTCATCAATCTGCATATGCTGTAAGGACTTCATTCTCTTCTCATCCAGCAGTACTAACTGTTCAAATCTCTGCGAGGCCCATTCCTATTCAGGTAACTCTATTTCTGCTAATATCTGCATAGACTGTATCTCAACTTCCACTGGCAGTACTTCTTCCATTCCGTAGACCAAAGAGTAAGGTGTGGCTTCTGTTTCTGTTCTCACAGAAGTTCTGTATCCCCACAGGGCGTACGGTAGCTTATCGGCCCAATCTTTGTAATTCTCCGCCATTTTGGCTAACATTTTCTTTATTATCTTATTGGCTGCCTCGACAGCCCCATTTGTCTGCGGCCTGTAGGGTGACGACTTGTGATGTCCTATTCCATACTTTTGTAGCATTACCTTTGTTTCTCCTTGAAAGTGGACTCCATTGTCTGTCACTACATGATGCAGCATTCCATATCGACATATGAGATTCCGGGCTATGAACTTTGCCATCGTCTTTGCTGTAACGTTTCGAAATGACTCGACTTCCACCCATTTTGAGAAGTAGTCTACTGCCACTACTATGAAGCGACGTCCATTCGATACGTTCGGTCGAATTTCTCCGATCATGTCAATTCCCCATGCTGAGAAAGGCCACGGCTCTGACAGCCCATGCAACTCTGTGTGCGGCAGATGATTCAAGTTACCGTGAGCTTGGCAATCATGACAATGCTTTACCAGCTTCGCGCAGTCAGCTTCCATGGTCGACTAGTAAAAGCCTTGTCTCACTATCTTGCAGGACAAGTTCAATCCGTTCATGTGTGGTCCACATACTCCGGCGTGTACTTCTTCCATTACCTTCTGAGCCTATTCTTTTCTTAAGCACTTCAATTGAATGTCATTCACTTGCCTCTTGTATAGTTCTCCCTTCAAACTCACATATTGGGAAGCCAATTTCTGAATGGCTATCATGTCTTTTCTGCTTGCTTCTTCCGGAAGTTCTCTGTGTTCTAAGTATCGCTGAATATCATAGTACCAGGGTTTTCCATCGTTGATCTTTACTTCCAAGACCTTTTCTATCTCGTAGACAGGTTTGCTTGCCGTTGTCAACACTATAGGTCTCATCACCAACTTCTCCGGATTTTCCCAAGTTACGGTAAGTGTAGCCAATGCGTCTGCCATTTGGTTCTCTTCTCGCGGCAAGTGCTGGAACTTACAGTCGGGGAGGGCCTGTGCCAGACTCCCGAGGTGGAACAAGTAAGGTTTCAACCGTTCTTTCTTTAATTCCCATTCCCATTGCATCTGTCGGACTACCAACATCGAGTCTCCATAAACTTCCACGTTCTTAGCCTTCAAGGCTATCAATGCTGTCAATCCGAAGGCGCATGCTTCATACTCAGCCATATTGTTGGTCACTCTGAACGTCAACCTCTTGGCCATAGGCAGGGTTTCTCATTCGGGGGTTACTATCACAATTCTGATTCCGGCTCATTTGCAGTTCACTGCTCCGTCGAAGTACATCTTCCATCATTGGACTATTATAGCTTGGATTTCCTCGTCCGGGAACTCAAACTTGTATCGATCTCCTTCTATCAGTTGTAATGCCATGAACTCTGCTACGGCTCGCCCTTTGATTACTTTGGAAGTGAAATACTCAATATCAAACTCTGTCAGCAACACCAACCATCTGCCTAACTTCCCAACTAGCGAAGGCACTGAATGCAGATACTTCAAAGGATTCTCCTTTGCTACTACTTGGATCTTGTAAGATTGGAAGTAATGACGCAACTTTCTGGACGCCCACACTACTGCCAAACAGATCTTCTCTACTTCTTGATAGCGGGCTTCGTACGGAAGTATCTTCTTACTGAGGTAGTATACTGCATGCTCTACCCCTGTCTCATCTGCTTGTACTATCATTACCCCCAGCGCTTCGGGTTCAATGGACAAATATAATACCAAAGGTTTGCCCAGTCTTGGAGGTTTCAAAACAAGAGGTTTCACCAAATATTCTCTGATCTTGTCGAAGGCTTCTTGGCATTGCTCATTCCATTTCACTGGCTGGTCCTTTCTTAGCAATTTGAAGATAGACTCACATACCGACGTCAACTTGGCGATGAACCGACTGATGTACTGAATTTTCCCGAGGAATGCCCTGACTTCTTTCTCTGTCTTTGGTGTTGGCATCTCAGTAATTGCCTAGATCTTCTCAGGGTCTACTTATATTCCTCCCATTCCAATTGTGTGTCCCAGTAGCTTGCCTAACGTTACCCCGAACACACACTTCTTGGGATTTAGCCGCAAGTTGTATTTATCGACTCGTTCAAGGAACTTCTCCAATGCTTCTATATGTCCGCTTATTGTCTCTTATTTCACCATCATGTCATCCACATATACCTCAATTTCTTTATGCATCAAGTCGTGGAATAATGTGGTGGCCATCCGTTGGTAAGTGGCTCCTGCATTCTTAAGCCCAAACGGCATCACCTTGTAGCAATACGTACCCCATTCAGTAACAAATGCCGTCTTATGTTTGTCTTCTTCAACCATAAGAACCTGATTATATCATGAGAACCCATCCGTGAATGAGTACATGGAAAATAAAGCTGTACTATCAACCAATACGTATATATGAGGTAGAGGAAAATCGTCCTTCGGGCAAGCTTTGTTGAGGTCTCTGTAATCCACACACATTCTGACCTTTCCATCCTTCTTCGGCACTGGCAAAATATTTGCCAACCACTCAGGGTATTTCACCACTTCTAGAAATCCCACATCTATTTGTTTCTTGACTTCTTCTCTGACCTTCTCAGCCCACTCAGGTCTCATCCTTCGGAGTTTTTGCTTTATCGGCCTCATATTTGGATAAGTCGGTATCATATGCTGGGCGATACTTCTGTCTACCCTGGGCATGTCCTCATAGAACCAAGCGAATACTTTGGCATATTTGACCAACATCTCTTATAATTTCTTCCGCTCTTCAGAGGTAACCTCACTCGCAATTAATACTTCATTGGGGCTTTCAAGCGTACCAAGGTTGAATGCATTTGTTTTGGTTGAGTTGATGTCAAATATACTCGAGTCATGCAAATTGAAAGGAGAGACTCGGGCAAGTAAGCGAAATGAATATCTTTATTACTAGTAGGTGCAGAAATACATTCGAATAAATCAGAGAAATAAACATCTTCATCCTCCGCAGATGCTTCGTCCCCTACAACCCGGTCTTCCTCGGTTTCCTTATTCTCCTCGAGGTTCAGACTCTCCAGCTTCATCAACTCTTCCTCCCACTTCTCTTCCTTCTTTGCAACCTCTACTGTCAGCAGTTTCTCACCAAGTACATCTTGAAATATCTCAAACCCCGGTACCATGACCCCATTAACTTCCACTGGTTCGGGCTCTCCTTGATACCCTGTAGCCTTCACAAAGCATTCCATCAACTTTAACCATTTCTTCTTAGCCTTCAGCTTATCCTCATCAGACTTGTATCCCAAACCCCTCCGGGTGGTCTACCCCTTGAAGTTGGGCAATGCTCCTCCGATACCCGAACATGTATCTGGCTCGAACTTCATCTTCTCCATGATCTTAGCTACCTTAGGATCTACCCATTCCTCAAAGGTTGCCGACACTTGGAACCTCATGAAAGGTTGTATTTCTAAAGCGGCTACGACATTGTCTACTTTAGCTCTGATAGTGACAATCTCTTCCCCGTATGGAAACTTGTTGACCTGATGCAGAGTGGAGGGCACGCCCCCAAGTTTATAAAACCATGTCCTTCCCAACAACAAAGCAAAAGTGGTCGGGATATCCAGCACTGTAAACTCAACCTCATCCTCAATTGGGCCCACTTTGACCATCGCAGTAAAAGTACCCTCAACTCCCCGCTTGCTATCATCATAAGCCTTGATAGTCATATTGGAGCGACTTAGATCTGTCATCTTCATACCCAGCCTTGACAAGATCTTCAAATGACACACATTGATGGATGAGCCGTCATCCACCATTACACATGATGTCTTCTTACCTCTCACTGCAGCTCTTATGAATAAATGCCTATTATGATTCCTTCCCTCCACCGGGAGTTCCTCCTCAGAAAAGGTTATCACATGTGAAGCTTCTTTATGTACGGATCCCACAAACATCGCAGGGTTAGCATCCTCCGGTACTCTTATCTTGCTCAAGGCCTCAACCATAGCCCGCATGTGCTCCTACGATGCACACAACAACTCCCAAATGCTTAACTGTGCTCATGTTTTCTTTAACTGACGCAGCACCACATTTCCTTCGGCATTATCCCCGTTCTCCGCCACTTCTCTACCTTCTACCAACACTTTATTGTCCTTTTCCGCGGTATCATTGTAAAAACGACCACTGCACGTCATTCCTTTTACCTCCTATTCATCACTGCTCGAGAATTCCTCCCAGAAATTCTTCCCCTACTCCGTTTCCTCCTCACTACTACTATCCCAAATCCCCAGGCAAAAGGCTTGGTGGTCAAAGGACTTGAGGACAAGGCTTTCGGGTAGGCCAGAGCTTATCATGTAGGTAGGTGGTGGGACATAGTGATAATTTGGTATGGGGTTTCGTTGTGTGTTGGGTAGCTCCTTTTCGGGGTCGGGTATTTTGTGGGAGTCTATGAGGTCCTGGATTTTATGTCGGAGGAGGGCACAACTGTCGGTGTCATGGACTCTTTGCTGGTGTTAGTGGCAGTAAAGGTTTGGGTTGAGATTTGGTGGTAGAGGGTGTGGAAGTGGTATAGTCTCCAAGGGTTTTAGGAATCCTTGCCTTGTCAACTTCTCCAGCACTTTAGACAAAGGCCTACCCAGGTTAGAAAAATACCGGTTTCTGATAGCGGCAACCTCGGCAGAAATGGGCTTGGCTCCTGATGGTCCTCCAACAGTCCTCATGTTTAATCCATAAAACTTCATATTCTCCAATTCTTCTTCCTCGATATCCATGACAGTCTCCATCAACTGTCGAAAATCCGTAATCATGGAGGTCATCCTCATCAGCTTGCCATAGATTGAGTGCTTGGTGCCCTTGATAATCATTTTGATCTGGTCATTCTCTGAGGGCCGAGTCTGTATTTTCAAAAGCTGGCTTCTCCAGCGGTCCACGTAATCCTTGAAGCTCTCCTCCAGCTTCTGCTTGGTATTCTCCAAGTCACGAAGCGATAAGTCGATCTCCAAATCTGTTACGTACTGAGCCAGAAAGGCTTCTGCCAACTCCATCCAGTCATCTTTGACCTTCATCTCAAGGCTGTGATACCATACCACGGGTGCCCCCTCAAGCGACATCCCAAATATTTTGTGGACCTGACGTTTCGATAAACCCATTGAACTCATCACCGAGACATACTGCCGGAGATGAACCTTCGGATCCCCGTTCCCATTAAATTTGGCCAAGTCAGACATCTTGAACTGAGCCGACAACTGCTCCTCGAACGTCATTGCCTCATAGTCTAGCAGATCTTCATGTTTGCCTCTCATCTTATAGGTGACTGACTCCACTTGATCGCGGAGTTTCTGCAATTTGGCCTGAGACCCGGCTATCTTTCATGCGGCATACTCAGCCACGTCATCATCGAAGACAGGGATATCATCATTCAGCCTGTTCGGAGGGTCCTCACTCCTCTCATTCTCAGAGCTTCCCCAGCACGGGGCACAACCATATTAGTCATACAGTGGTCAAAGCTTGCAGTTGCTCGGTAACCTTAGTGAGATTGTTTTCCAGGTGATCCATACGGGACACCTCGTTCTCTAATTCACTCATGTTGGCTAATGGCTTTTTGATGAGTCTTCCCTCTTCCCTAACCCAACAGATATCTATGATGTCTTTTAAAACTGCGAGTCAGCATATATGCGCGTGATGCATGGAATGTATAAGTCGGCCCATTATCATTTTAAAGCATTCAATCATACTATTACGAGGTGCAAACTTGTCCCAGTTGAAAAGGCCCAACATGTTTACACTTTTGCGATAACATGGCTAAATAACTTCAAATGATAAGGGGCCTAAACATAAAGTGGCCCATCAACATTTTAGAGGCTTTTGGCCCAATTGTCATAAAGCACGGACTCATCCCAATTTAAATGGCCCAACCAGCCCATATCTCATGACAAAAATTCCAACTGAATCCAAATGACGATGGTCCTAAACGCAAGCATAAATGAATAGTTTCTATTGGTCCTACAACTACAGTTCACATGTGGGTTTACGGGAGTGTAGACAAAGGCTCTCATCGGCGAAGGATTTCCACGACTAGGTCTCCCCACTCAAGGGTCCAAGCGACCAAGTGAGCACACCCTTTTTTATACACTAAGGTACGTGCCAACGAGTTATGGTGCTTGACTGACTGTCAAATGGATTTCTCATTGTAGATTCCCCAGAGAGAGGGTGGAGCGAACTCTCTTAAATACCCAAACCTCTTAGGCTCTTATCGCAATTGTGACAGGAATAAACAACAAGTCCTCCAAATTAGTCCATCACAATAAGCTTCGAGTATATGATTATCTAGGTGCCTTCACGACTTTTCCTTATAGAAAGGTAGTGAATGAAGGAAGACACCAAACCATTACCAAGCTTTAATAATGCCCTTGATTAAACCCTTTCAACCCACTGTAGACACGATTAACTAAAGCACAAATCAAAATCATTACAAGACATTATTTCGGGGCCGATTCTCTATCCCTAGTGGAGTCGCCAGACTGTAGGACACAAAAATTGGTGACGTTGTTCCAGGCTCATGGCCTGGTTGGGAGTACAGAATAGCCCACGGGGGAACTAAACTGGAGAACTAAAATAGAGTGGGCACCCAGTGTAAACTGGAAAAATGATTTAAGGCCGCACTCACCCCTCGCAAGGGAAGACCTCAAACCGTTGGGTTCGGAATGGTCCATTACTTATGCCACTTGTAATGAATGGATTTTTGCAATAATCTAACCAAGTCTACGCAAAAACAACCTACATCTAAGTGTGCATACTACCTATATCTAAGTTTGCATACTACCTATATCTAAGTTAGCATGCATAAAAGTAAGTCGAAATAACGTTAAACACACAATTTCATGAACATAATAAATAAATAAATGCGGAAAGATAAATAAACAATGACGGTAAAAGCATAAACATTAAAAAGAGCTATCTAAGCATGTGATGAGGAAATGAATAACTAAGGAAACAAACATGCAAAACATGAGGAAGGAATCTGTCCAGTGCGTGCGCGTTCGTAAACGCATTCGAATGGTAAACAGAATGCACGCGTTCGAGTAGCGTTTGATAACGCATTCAAACAGTAAACAGAATACACGCGTTCGAGTAGCGTTTGATAACGCGTTCGAACGAGCCAAAGAAGAATGCATACGTTCGTGTAGCATTTGATAATGCGTTCGAACAGAATCACAAAAAAAAATGATACCTCTAATCACATAAACACCTAAATCATGCATAAAATCACATAAACACCTAAATCATGTATAAAATCACATAAACACCTAAATCATGTATAAAAAAGAACATACTAAAAAACTAAATCATGCATAAAGGAAAATAACATACTAAACGATTAAATCAAGAATAAACAGGAGATTGGATGAAACGAAATATATGTGTCTCTCAAGCGGTATGTGGCATTGTATCCCAAGTACAGACCGCACTACCGTCCATTCAGATTCGGATACGGAATTTACGTCCGGGTTTCCATCCGATATACCGCAAGAGAGAACACATATTCCATTCATCCGAAAGTCATATCATACACCAATCCATAATACTCATGCGAAATAAAGTAAGAAAATAAATAAAAATAAAGGAGAATAAATAAAAAGGGTGCCCTCAGGTCTAACCTCTTAAGTCATCTCTCGGAAGTGCGCTACGCGGTTGTCAGAAGGGTTGATGCTCCGTAACTCCTTCGGTTCACTGGTTCAACATTTTCCTTCGCTGTTTCGCTGTTTGGGCTGCTGTTTTGCTTCGTTTTGTGACTGTCTCTAGTCACGGTTTTGGATTACTGTTTTGCGGTAATTATGGGGTATTAGAGGTTGTTTTCAGTGCAGTTTTTGGTGGTCTTAAGGGTGCTGTGTGGACTGTTTCAGGGGGTAATTGTGCGCTGAAGGCAGGCTGGTCAGGGGGTGTGTTTATGCGCTGAAGGCAGGTTGGTCAGAGGGGTGATTGTGCGTTGAAGGCAGGTTGGTCAGGGGCTGGTGGCGTTGATTTGAGGCTTGCTATTTTGGTGATGGTGTTTCACGGTTTTGGAAGGGTTTCGAGGGCTGTGTTGTGCGACAGTGTGAAGGTAATTTGGGAGGCTTTAGGCGTGAATGGACCATGTTATTTTTTTGTGTTTTCATGAAAATAAGCCAGAGTGTGAAGGGTTGGTTTAGGCTTCTTTTTATAGGCAAGGATTGGGGTTTACCTTATGTGAATAAGGAAAGAATATTGTGTAATTATGAAGATATCTTCTAATTAGTGTGATATAAGGAAAAATCTATTTTAATTTGGGAAGGTGGTTTGTCTTGATTTTAGCATATGTTTAATGTGTGATTTTGTTATTTTGGAAGGCTTTGGGCGTGACTTTGGTTTGTTTTGGTGGGCTTGGTGTGTGGTTTGGTGGTGTGTGGGCTTCGTGTGTGGCTTGTGGGGGATTTTGGGCCAAGGATAACAGTTAAAACAGAGGTTCAGCGAGTAAACCCAAAGCTAGGCAAACGAATTAAATCCAACAAGGTGTCAATTTATGACTGTTCCCTTCCGACGTCCGTTTCCCGCGACTTCCAAAACTTAAAGAGGAGTGCCTCCGTAGGAGACTCATCATCGGGACTTATATGCAAAGATGCAGTTCCTACAATGGTGGTTTTGGAAATATCACCTTCCCTGATAGACCTACCTCCATTGTTTGTTCATTCCCGGCATTGGCCCGAGGTAGTTCCTCCTCCATGTCCCATCTAGAGGGTGGTAATGTGACCGGCGCATCGTGAGAGACATTATTGACGACCAGTCTTCGCTTTTCCGCCCTGGTAACGATCCGTTTTATTTTGGGCGTTCCATATAGGACGAGGTATGGGGATCGTCCCAAGTCTTCTCCTAGTGTTCCGACTGCAGGGTTTCCGGCCTCATACAATTCTTTGAGAAGCCGATTCTGTGATATTCCCCTTCTTCGTGCTTCAGTCCTGACGTCTATTTCTTCTTCTATGTCAGTCATTTCCTCGTCTGAAGCCTCTCTATCTGTTATCGAGAGTGCTGCAAATTCTGTCTCATCACCATCATAGACGTCTTCGTTATTTCCAGAGCCTTCATTGTTGTCCCCCTTGAATTTTTCGGACAACAAGTAATGATTAGCCACAACCGGTGGCATACTGCCGAACTGAATGACAATAGGGGGTTCCTCGTCGTCTGTCTCGTCCCGTTTTCATCTATCAAACTTGGTACGCTCCTCGCAGTTCGTAGTTGTCCCTTCTCTATCGTCACTCTCTTTACTACTCACATCCGATTTCTCCATTGTATAAGCACTACGGCCTGTGGTGACTTTTATTTCACCTTGTTGGCGCATCATACGACTATAATTTCTCTGGTGTCGTCTCAGTCGTGTCCTTGTCATTTCATCCACATGAGGGTAATTCCTTCCCGAACGTTGCTCCGAATATGGCCTCCGATACGAATGCCATATGTTGGGCCGATGAATTTTCGGCCTAAACGTCCTTACGTTTTGGACGAAGTTTGAATTCTCACCGTAGAACCTTGGTGCGAAGGTCCTCGGTTGCCAGCTGCTGGGTCTTTCTTTACAAGCCTTTCACAGGTATCTTCCAACTCCCTCATCCACTCTATATTGTTCTTGCACTGCGCACACAGATTTCGCTGATCCTTCCCTTCATGGGGTGTTTTAATCTTTTCAAGAGCGCTCAGACGATGTCCGTCCTGATTTTCATATAGGACCAGCTTGAACTTTGGCAAATTCATTTTGGTAAGGTCCGAGTTGATCATGTTTAATTCCATCGGCTTTGGAAAAGGGTTTTCGTCTACCGCCATCTTTTTCTCGAACGTTATCCATCCAAATTCTATGGCGTCCTGCAAAACATTCCGAAAAACAAGAAAATTATTAGTTGTATGGGACCATGCATTGTGCCACTTACAGTATTTTTTACCACCGATTTGTTCGGCACTTGGCAAGGTGTGACGATCGCTCAACCTAATTTACTTGTCTTTATATAATTGATCGAATATGGCATCGACCTTCATAATATCAAAAGAGAAATTCCTACTCTTTTTATCGTTCTCTTCTTTGGCTTGGGGTTAAACCCACGTCGTGTAAACGTACGACTTCCTTTTAACCAATTCGGCCAAACATAAGTCGGCTGATTCGATGTCCATTTCGCCTATTTCATAATTGATATTCTTATAATAAGTTCCATTGCTGGAATTCTTCATTTGCTATTCCTCTCTTAATAACCGTTCATAACGCACCACACTAGTGGTGAGTTGGGGGAGATCCTAGAATTCACGATCTTGAAATTTCTTTTTCAGATCGAAATTGAGACAGCTCTGAGCGATTCTCACAAATTCTTTTTCTTGGCAAAGGCATGTAACATCGGCCTCGAGCCACTTTGAATCTTTGTAAGAACGTTTACGCCCATTCTCCTAGCAACTGTCTTAAGTTTGCCAAATCGGCTAAGGCCACTTCAGATTCGACCTTATAGAATTGTGCATGGAACAACTGTTCCATTTGTTGCCAATTTTCCACCGAGTTGGGCGGCAGACTGACATACCAAAAGAAAGCTACTCCTAACAGTGAGCCATGGAATAACCTCAACCTATGGAAATAATTTGTTTCTCCACACTGAAGGGTAAATCGCCTTATGTGTTCCATGGTAGAAACTTTCCCAGACCCTGTAAATAGATAAAAGTATGGTACTTTGTAATTCCTAGGCCACATATATGCTACATCGATCCAATCTGGATATGTCTTTCGATATTTTGGCCGAATTGGCCTTACCCCTAGACCGAATTGATTTTGAAGAATCTCGGTCATCTGTTCTCTCAACATGTCATTGCCATTGAATGACATTGCTATGGGTGGCGGTTGTGGTCCTCTCACAAGTGGGACATAGTCGTGACTTTGCCCTTGTGAAACCTGGGGACCTTGGGGCAACACCACTTCATGTTGTGCCATATTTGGCCCTTGGTATAGGTTTGGCCCAAGATGTGGGCCATTGCCCCTAGGATTTATTCCCCCCTGGAAGTTGTAGGGGCAGTGACCCCTTGTGGAGGAATATTGCTCGGACCAGCCTCCTGACTGCTTGGTGCAGGAGGAAGTGTAGTCCACGGTAGGGTTGTCGTCCGTTTACCCACTTGGCCATTAACTCATTTAATGAGCTTAGGTGTTTGGCCATATTTTCATAATGCGAGTTACTAGTCGAAGTAAATTTATCTATGATGTGAGTTTTGAAGCCTAACATGTTCGACAACATCCTGTGTGAACTCGCCGACCAAGGCGCGAACCGCGTTAGGGCTGAACTCTCGTATAGGTTCATATCGACTAGCGTCTGCCAGACCCTCGA
Source organism: Zanthoxylum bungeanum (assembly GCA_019454045.1). Classification (NCBI taxonomy): domain Eukaryota; kingdom Viridiplantae; phylum Streptophyta; class Magnoliopsida; order Sapindales; family Rutaceae; genus Zanthoxylum; species Zanthoxylum bungeanum. The sequence goes on from SKCR01048972.1 coordinate 42,056, forward strand.
AATGGCCTACTACGGCTGGAACATGGGGCTGGTTGGTTTGCTCCAGTCCCTCTTCCTTTGTACTTGAGCCAGTTTGAGTGTTTATTTTCGGAGGCATTTTCACTTTTTACACCAATCCTCCCACTATGGTTGCCAAAAACTGTTTGCATAATTTTCTGTCAAAAGAGCGTGTAAGGTTTAAACCTCCTGAGACACAGTCCCAGCTAAGGGTGTTTGATTAAGTGAACAAGTCTCCAAGGGGCACAAGCACACAAATTACAGTCCTAAGATTACAAAGCTACGAAATTAAAATAAAATGCTCGTTTTGAGTCTTCATTTCTTCATTTTCTCTTCTTCGCATGAGTGGGCCTTTTATAGTGGAACTCGTTAACTGCTCAGATGGTTTCAGTCCGTAATTTCTCCACAACCGCTGGATCACGTCTCCAATCGTTAAGTTGTGTGTCATAACTGCCTGATCATAGGGGGAACTGCTAGATTGTGCGCGATGAACTGCCAAGTCGTGGGTGATACTGTCTAACCGTTTAAATCGCGGGATCAACCACAACATGTACTCAGTCGTCCTAACTCTTTTGTCGTCCTAGTTGTTGTGTCGTCTGGCGATCTTTCTGATTGCTCTTCTCGTCGTCGCCCTGGTTTCAAATCGTCATGTGGCGTGATACCTATTCGCCCTGCTTGCTTTTGTCCTTTACTGACTCATTCGTTCTAGGGTGACTTTCTTTTGTCAACAGTAACCGAATCAAAATGATACAATTCAATTAAAATTTCACAAGAATAAGAATTGTAACCATGTCCCCAAGGGGTGTGGCTTGGTGGTGTAGGGTCCAGGATCTCACCTTGAGATTCTGGGTTCGAATCCAGGGGGTGCACTTCTTGTAAGAGTCTGGGACAGCCGGTGGTTTTACCTGCGCCGCGGCCCACAATGGGTGGTTTGGTGGTGGGGTTTCCATCGTTTCCAAAAAAAAAAAAAAAAAAAAAAAAAAGAATTGTAACCATTCGGTTCGATTCCGATTTCAAATCAAACGAATTGGTGGCACCTCTACTTGATAATTAACCTTTTGAAGCAGCCTAACATTGATTGATTTATTAAATGTTCTGGTTTCCTAAATGAAACATACCATCATGAATCACCAACTTTCAAAGACTCTTTTTCAACGCCATGACCAATAAAAGTACCTTCATGTCACCTTCCGCTGAATTACTCTCCAAAGGCGGGCCTAGTTTTAGCTTTTATACAGTTGCAAAAATTAAACTCTTATAAATTATTTGACTAAAGTACCCAAGAAAAAAAAACTAAATTAGTCTAATCTATTTCTCTCACCAAATAATTATCTATTAAAATAAAATCAATTAAACCAGCTTCTAATAGATTTAGCAATCGATCAAGACAGGACTCACAATCTCTTCTCATTATAAATTCTAATAATTTAATAAAAATTTGAAATTGAAATTAAAAATCATCTTAAATCTCAATAAAATAATATCCCGAGTTAAAAAATTAACTAAAAATCCAAATTTATCCTTCGAGATGTCTTTTGGATATCTCATTTTACACCAATTGGGTCATGTCCAAAAACATAAGATTCGACAAAAAGAGCGTGCGGCCGCAATTTATATATACGTATAAAGTCAACTCCAAGGTCAAATCTGTAATTACACGAAACAAACAAGGGCAACTCCGTAAAAAACTCTTTTTAACTGCTGGCTGGGAGGAATTACTAGAGTCAAGAAAAAATCCAAATATTCCAAACTAACGAAAACAGAGAGCCAAGGAAGTTCAAAAAGAGTCATGATCGAATAAACAATTCTTCATTTTATTATTATTATTATTATTATTACTACTATTCACGGAAAACATATGTTCCACTTACTTTCTTTGACCAAGATTTGATTTTTTTAGTCGTGGAAGAGAATTTTATTTGGTCTTTTGCTTTGTTAACAAGCCATTAGCCACCAACTTTTCTTGTAAGTTGTTGCTCTTCCATCTTTAAAGGTTCTGTTTTTTATTTATTTATTTTTTTTTAAACTCTCGTTCCTGTTATGCTCTTTATAATTAAGTGCAAATTGCAAAGTGAGTGTTTCTGGCAACTGGTAAGTGGTAATTATTTATATGATTGTTTATTTTACTGTTGTTTTCTAGTTTTGTCTGGTTTGTTGTTTATTTGGGTTTATTAAATCACCCTCTCTGTTTTATCAATCAATAAATTTTGTGGGTGGCGGTTAGTCTTGTTATAAAAGAATTAGTAACATAGTTGTCTTTGTACTTTGTAGTTGTAGTTTTTTAAATTTTGCTTCTTTATGCTTTTGCTAAATTTTGTTTCATGTGTTTGAACTTTGAACTTTTTTTGGAAGGAATTTGCTGTGGTTATTTGGATATTTTAATTATTATTATTATTGTTTTTTTTTTTTTTTGATAGTTTGAAGTTTGAACTCCAAATTGAAAATACCATGGTGGAAAAGACATTTCCTGCTTGGTCATGGTCTGTAGAGGAGTGTTTGAAAGAATACAATGTGAAACTAGATAAAGGTTTGAATTCTTCTGAGGTGGAAAAGCGGCGCGAGAGATATGGATGCAATGAACTTGCCAAGGAGAAGAGGAAACCTCTGTGGATGCTAGTGTTAGAACAATTTGATGATACCCTTGTGAAGGTACTTCTTGTTGCGGCTTTTATTTCCTTCATTTTAGCTTATTTGCACGGTAGTGAATCCGGGGATTCTGGTTTTGAAGCCTATGTGGAACCATTGGTGATAGTACTTATTTTGGTTCTTAATGCAATTGTTGGGGTGTGGCAAGAGAGCAATGCGGAAAAGGCTCTTGAAGCCCTCAAGGAGATGCAATGTGAATCGGGGAAGGTTTTGAGAGACGGGCATCTTGTTCCTGACTTGCCTGCCAGAGATCTTGTTCCTGGGGATATAATGGAACTGAGGGTTGGGGATAAAGTTCCTGCTGACATGAGAGTTGCGGCGTTGAAAACTTCAACTTTGAGAGTTGAGCAGAGTTCATTGACTGGAGAGGCAATGCCTGTTTTAAAAGGCACTAGTCCTGTGTTCTTGGATGACTGTGAACTGCAAGCTAAAGAAAATATGGTTTTTGCAGGCACAACAGTCGTGAATGGAAGCTGTGTTTGTATTGTTATTAGCACTGGCATGAACACTGAGATTGGGATGATACAGAAGCAAATACACGAGGCTTCTTTGGAAGAGAGTGATACACCTTTGAAAAAGAAGCTGGATGAATTTGGCAACAGGCTTACTACTGCAATTATTCTAGTTTGCCTTGCTGTCTGGTTTATAAATTACAAGAATTTTCTCTCCTGGGATGTTGTGGATGGATGGCCTACAAATGTCCTATTTTCGTTTGAGAAATGCACCTATTATTTCAAAATAGCTGTTGCATTGGCTGTAGCTGCAATCCCAGAAGGTCTTCCTGCTGTAATTACAACTTGCTTAGCTCTTGGTACCAAGAAAATGGCACAAAAGAATGCTATTGTACGGAAACTTCCAAGTGTAGAAACTTTGGGATGCACAACTGTGATTTGTTCTGATAAAACTGGGACACTGACTACAAATCAGATGTCTGCGACTGAATTCTTCACTTTGGGTGGGAAACCTACTACTTCCAGAATTTTCCGTGTTGAAGGAACAACTTATGATCCTAAGGATGGTGGAATTGTTGATTGGCCGTGCTACAATATGGATGCTAACTTGCAAGCCATGGCAGAGATATGTGCTGTTTGTAATGATGCTGGGGTTTATAGTGATGGCCCTCTCTTTCGAGCTACAGGTTTGCCCACTGAAGCTGCTTTAAAGGTTTTAGTTGAAAAGATGGGAGTTCCAAATGCCAAGGGAAGGAACAAGATCAGTGATACAAAGCTTGCAGCAAACTATTTGATTGACCACAGCACTGTCAAATTAGGTGAGTGGAAATTTTTTTTTATTTAGGCTCTTCAATTACAAAATGAATTTCTTGATCTCATCCATTAATATGTTCAAATATAGGCTGTTGTCAGTGGTGGACAAAAAGATCAAAGAGGGTTGCCACATTGGAGTTTGATCGCATTCGAAAATCAATGAGTGTTTTTGTCCGCGAGCCTACTGGACATAATCGATTACTTGTTAAGGTGACTGCCACATTTTATTTAATGCCAGCTTTGTTGTAAGAGAAGTAACTATATTGAACTTAGAATTAAAATATATTTTTTCACTTTGATTTTGAAACTTGAGAGTTAAATCCATTCAAATATAAAGCTGATCCAAAACTGACTGAAATGGGACATAATGAATTGTATCATAGCAAAGTTAATAAGTGGAAGTATTTATGCTCCAATTTTTTGTTAGATTCAGCAGACAGCTTTTTACAATCAGCATGAAATCTTCGAAACCTGATGGCTCTTCTGTACTTCATTTAATTTTTGTATTTGCAGGGTGCTGTTGAGAGTTTACTGGAGCGCAGTTCACATGTGCAACTTGCAGATGGATCTCTTGTTCCAATAAATGAACCATGCAGTCAACTATTGCTTTCAAGACATTTGGAGATGAGTTCAAAGGGACTGCGATGCTTAGGGATGGCATATAAGGATGAGTTGGGAGAGTTTTCAGACTACTATGCCGAGAGTCATCCTGCCCACAAGAAGTTGCTTGATCCATCTTGCTACTCCTCCATTGAAAGTGACTTGGTCTTTGTAGGGGTTGTTGGTATAAGGGTAAGTATATGCCACTGTGTTAATGCTGCACATCCATTGATATTTATATAAGACTTGTAAATTTTAATAATTCTTACTAAACACATCCAACAGGACCCTCCTCGAGATGGAGTTGATAAAGCAATTGAGGATTGTCGTGGAGCCGGGATCAAAGTTATGGTGATAACTGGAGATAATAAATCCACAGCTGAGGCAATTTGCAGGGAAATTAAATTATTTTCTGAAGATGAGGATCTTAGAGGGAGAAGTTTTACGGGTAAAGAATTCACGTCTCTTTCCACTACACAACAAATTGAAACTTTGTCAAAACCGGGTGGAAAGGTTTTTTCCCGTGCTGAGCCTAGGCATAAGCAAGAAATCGTGAGGATGCTAAAAGAGATGGGGGAAGTGGTTGCAATGACAGGAGATGGTGTAAATGATGCACCTGCTCTGAAATTGGCTGACATTGGAATTGCAATGGGCATCACTGGAACTGAGGTAACTCGAAAATTTAAACTTTGTTCCATTTGTGTGCTGGCCCAGAGGACTGCGGACTTTGAAACTTGAGTTCTTGGTAATTATCTTTTCAGATTTGATTTTCTTCTAACTTTGGGAACTCTCCATGTTTACTGTTTCAGGTTGCAAAAGAAGCTTCGGATATGGTTTTGGCCGATGATAATTTTAGTACCATTGTTTCGGCTGTGGCTGAGGGTCGTTCAATCTATAATAACATGAAAGCTTTTATTAGGTACATCTTTATTCTCTCATTTTCTTCCATTGATTGGATTACAGGTGTCTTATTTGTTTGTTCGAAATATTCAGGTATATGATATCATCCAATGTTGGAGAAGTAATATCCATATTCTTGACTGCTGCTCTGGGCATACCAGAATGTATGATACCTGTGCAGCTTCTGTGGGTAAATTTGGTTACTGATGGTCCTCCAGCAACCGCTCTAGGTTTCAACCCTGCTGATGTTGATATAATGCGTAAACCACCCCGCAGAAGTGATGATGCTCTGATAAATTCATGGGTTCTTCTGCGTTACTTGGTAAGTATTGATGAAAATCCTTAATAGTAATAAGAACTTTAGTGGCATTTGGTTCTTCTGTAATACTTGATCAGTATAATGACGTAAAAGATATTGTCTGATTTTCGAGATCCTGAAGCAAAATGAAATGCAAAATAAATATGAAGTAAAACTTCAACGGATGTGTGTGATTAATCATCAAGGAAGCAAAGCAAGGTTGTACTCACTATCTATCTTTCTGTTTTGAATGGCAGGTAATTGGTTCTTATGTGGGAATTGCGACTGTTGGCATATTTGTCTTATGGTATACTCAAGGTTCATTTATGAGTATTAATCTTGTTGGCGATGGACACACACTCGTTACTCTATCTCAGCTCCGTAACTGGGGGGAGTGTTCAACGTGGTCTAATTTCACTGCAACTCCATACGCAGTTGGTGGTGGGGATCGGATGATCACTTTCTCTAACCCGTGTGACTATTTTACCACTGGGAAAGTTAAGGCAATGACTATGTCACTTTCGGTATTGGTGGCAATTGAGATGTTCAATTCCTTGAATGCACTATCTGAAGATAACAGCTTGGTCACAATGCCACCTTGGAGGAACCCTTGGCTATTAGTTGCCATGTCAGTCTCATTCGGACTCCATTGCCTCATACTTTACGTTCCGTTCCTCGCAGACGTGTTTGGCATTGTTCCTTTGAATCTGAATGAATGGTTTCTGGTCATCCTGGTTTCGGCTCCTGTGATTCTTATTGATGAGGTTCTCAAATTTCTGGGGAGGAGTAGAAGATTAAGTGTGAAGAAGAAAAAGACGGCATAACATAACGGCTTGGAAGAATTTTTAGAGATGACACTGGCACATCAAAACAAATATTTCTATATGTTTTGATAATTTAAATTCTTTGATATATTTGTTTCTATTTTGTAATGGAGACTGCTGAAAGATAGTCGTCTTAGATAATAAAATTCACTATGAATAACTAGTCTGCTATTGGCACTATAAGAAACGGTCAAATTATCGACGAAATTTTTTATATCAGTAATTACCAACGGTTATCATAAATAACATTGTTAAAAAATAACGATACATTTTTGATGGAATATCAATAATTTTTTTGGATATTATTGTGGGATTTTTTATGTCCATATTTGGCTTAATACCATTGGAAATTGTTCATTTTACTGACGGAATATCCGTCGCTAAATGTGTATTACAAAATTTTAGGGTTTTACCAAAAATATTTTTCATTGATATTTGTCATAATACCGATGATGAGTACCTATAATATAGACTTTTCAAGTATATTTATAATTGATTTCCCTCCTAAATTATGTTATTAAATGTGTTAAATGTACTAATGTTCATAATTTTATTGTCTAGGATGCATTATATGAAAAATGGAATAAAAAGGAGTGAAAAATCCAAAATTCCCAATTTCCATTAGTGACTTCCTAATTTGCACAACATTCAGTATTTTAGTCTTAAAGTCTGAATAAGTTGTGTTGGATGTAAGACTCAATTATCTACAATTTTGTAGTTTATGTTAAAGACTGAATCAAACTCATTGAAGGCTAAAATCGAGCTTGAAGCTGCCAATGAAGCATTGTCAGCTTGCATCGCGACGCAAAGACAGTTGTGTCGCGACGCAAATACAGAAGACTCTAAACATTGAATAAGAAACTTGGTTATTATGATATCAATATAAGAGGAACGTCTAAAGTTACTTCACTTGCGTTGTTTGGGGAGGAAAAATAAGCATCTTTTGAGACTGGTACATGCCGTATATTGGAATCTTGAATTCTGATGGTTTCTCAATGAATCACAAGTCTTGAAGACTCGTAT
>SKCR01048973.1:0-49464 GCA_019454045.1 Zanthoxylum bungeanum
CAGCAATCTACCAACATAGAATGGCCCGCTTCTACAATAGAAGAGTTCGGACCCGCTCCTTTCTAACAGGCGATCTAGTGCTAAGAAAGTAACTCTGAACACCCGACGACCAGAAGAAGGGTCGTTAGGTGCCAAGTGGGAAGGACCCTACAAATCACCGAGGTAGTAAGACCAGAGGCCTACATCCTAGAACATCTGGACGGCACGAGGTTGAAGAAACCATGGAACGCCGAAATGTTAAGAAAGTACTTCCATATAAAAATCAACTTTCCTTTCTTCTATTTTCTTTTTTGCAGAAACCGGGCAAAACAACGAATCGGAACAACTGTTGTAAAGAGGGCAGCACGCCCCAAGCATGAATAAAAATTCATTTTCTGGCAAAATCCTTTGAAAGCGAAAACAACCACCACCGGGACTATCAAAAAAATAAATAAAAAATTCGGCTCGGGGCTGGATTTCGTTCCGCCGAGGCCACTGAGATAAACAGTTCGGGGTCGGGCGATGTCCCACCGAGTCTGCTCTTTGGACTGGGGACGTAACATTCCCCCAGGACCAAGTGATTCTTACAGCTCGGGGTCGGGCGATGTCCCACCGAGTCTGCTCTTTGGACTGGGGATGTAACATTCCCCCAGGACCAAATGATTCTTACAGCTCGGGGTCGGGCGATGTCCCACCGAGTCTGCTCTTTGGACTGGGGACGTAACATTCCCCCAGGACCAAGTGATTCTTATAGCTCGGGGTCGGGCGATGTACCACCGAGTCTGCTCTTTGGACTGGGGACGTAACATTCCCCCAGTACCAAGTGATTCTTACAGCTCGGGGTCGGGCGATGTCCCACCGAGTCTGCTCTTTGGACTGGGGACGTAACATTCACCCAGGACCAAATGATTCTTACAGCTCGGGGTCGGGCGATGTCCACCGAGTCTGCTCTTGGACTGGGGACGTAACATTCCCCCAGGACCAAGTGATTCTTACAGCTTGGGGTCGGGCGATGTCCCACCGAGTCTACTCTTTGGACTGGGGACGTAACATTCCCCCAGGACCAAGTGATTCTTACAGCTCGGGGTCGGGCGATGTCCCACCGAGTCTGCTCTTGGACTGGGGACGTAACATTCCCCCAGGACCAAGTGATTCTTACAGCTCGGGGTCGGGCGATGTCCCACCGAGTTGCTCTTTGGACTGGGGACGTAACATTCCCCCAGGACCAAGTGATTCTTACAGCTCGGGGGGTTACATCCCACCGAGTCAAACTCTTTCGGTTTTGGGGAGGTAACATGCCCCCAGAACCCAAGTCTTTCACTCAGCTCGGGGTCGGGTTACGTCCCACCGAGTCAAACTCCTTCGATTTGGGGAGGAAACATTCCCCCAGAATCGAAGTCCGTTACCCAGCTCGGGGTCAGGTTATACCCCTCCGGTCCATGATGACCTCTGAAGGGTCTCATATTGTTCGGACAAAAAAAACAAAAAAAAATGTGGAAAGAGACACGAAATAAAATACATATATATGTATGTCAAAGTACAACTTAAAGTTTTACAAAAATATGCAAGTATACATAGGGCCCCGGTCGGGTTACCCTTTCTCATTCAGCCCGCACAGGGGCAGGAGCTTCTTCTCAACTGGCTCAGACAACGGAAGGATTGGCTCGATCTCGGGAGGAGGAACAGCTGCCTCATCCTCGGCTGCACGACAGACCTCTACTTCAGGGACGGGAGGAGGGATCTCAAGGCAGTCCTCGCCGGAGGCTGGTGGATATCAGATCGTCCTTCTTGGGAAACTCCAGAAGCGGGACGACCGAAATCGGATCAGGATTCATAACCTCCCCGGCAGGTGGAGGGAGCCATTTCTGGAATTCCTCCTCGGAGATATCCCCCTTGCAAAAGCTGATGGCCGCGTGAATAGGATCCATATTCAAATCTGGCAGCACCATCGGTATCAGCTCAGCACAGTCACCAACCCCCTCTAGGCGGATAGCCTCATTCTCGGCCTCAAGGTCGGCCTCTCTTTCCTCGCGCTCGGTTTCTTTCCTCACAAGATCATCCCGAGCCCGCGCCATTTGCTCTTCATTGGCCTTCAACTTGGTTTCAGCACTGGCCACCTTGGCCTTCAAAACACCAATTTCAGATTGGGCGGTCTTCAAATCCTCCCGAGCGTTGTCAGCAAGTTTCGCTCCAGCGCAGCCGCAGCCTTAAGAGCCTTGTTGACTTTGAAGTTCTCGATGACAGTCGACTCAAGGTTTTGAATCACCCCCTCCCGGTCGGCCAGCTTAGTTTCCGTCTCTGTAAGACGATTCTGAAGTCTCTGGGCCTGACCGCCATCGGACAATAGGTTCAAAAGAAGGTCCTTGTTCTTCGCCATAAGGTAAGTGGCCTGCACAAAAACAAAGAAGGTCATGATACGATATGAAGAAAACCGAGAACTGAAGTCAGAAAAGAAAAAGAGAATAGAACTACCTTTGCCATCTGAGAGCTCATCTCGGTGATCACCGCATCGGGCGAGATATCCTCATACCTCGAGACCTCCTCAGGAGGAATCACCTCGGCCAATTCATTGAAGGCCGGCACTAAATGGGAAGTGGCCTCCCGGATGTTTTCTCCCAGGTCATCCACCCAGAGGGTTACAGAACCCTTTCGCTTTTTTGAGGAGCTCACGGATGATTTTTTGCCCCGGCGAGCGTCTTTTCTTGCCCGGGACAGGTTCTTCCTCCACCTCTTGGACAGCTCGGTCTCATCGGCCCCAAATTGACGCCTCCTCTTCCTAAGAGGCTTTGGCGGACTGGTAAGACGAGCGGACCCCGATGATTGTGCACCAGGAGAAGAGAGACTCCGAGCAGCCGGCTGAACATCTCTTGAGACGCCCGCTCAGCCCCAGTAGTGTCAGGCTGTGCCTGGGAAGTTCCAACATCAGCACGGCCGGCTTTCTTCATGGTACCGGCCAACTTCTCAAGAAACTTAGGCCTCTTCGACATGCCTACAAAAAAGAGAAGGAAATCAGGGACCGAGCATATAACAAAGATATCAAACATGACGAAACAAACAGGGAAGATCATCAAAACAGCCATCAGACACCTACCTATCCGACCAGAGACTTCCGGAGGGACGGTCTGAATGAGGCCTGACTCAACAAAGGCCGCATCATTGACCAACTTCCTCCAGGGGGCAGCATATCCCCGAGCCCAATGTACCCGCCTCCGAACCTGACGATAAACCTTTGGAGCATCTCGCCAATAAGCTGGGAGAAACCAGAGAAGTCAGAAACCTAAGAAACTAAGAACGGGAATAAAGAAAGAAAAAAGGGGTACAAAACTCCTAACCTCCAGCTCTGAAAATGTCCGAAACCGAGACGTCCTCCTCAAACGATCTCAGGACCCGACCCCAGTCCCCAGTAGCCCAGAACCAAAGGTCTTTGAAGTTCTTGTTGGAGTCGGGAAGCTTCTGGACAAGGTTGGACGAGCTATCGTAAGCAGAGAGGTAATACCAACCGTAGTGAGTCTTTGGGTTAGACTTCAAACGGTATAACCTCTTCACCTCTTCCAAGCAAGGTACACCTAAACCTGCCCGGTGCCAGACCACATATATGCCGGCCAGAATCATCCAGCTATTCAAGCTCAATTGGCAAGGGGCAAGCTCCATCTCGGCCAGCATCCAAGCGAAATAACGTTGCATCGGCAGCCGCAGCCCACATTCAAAAAAGATAGGAAGAAGCGCCACCGAGCCCTCATCGGGCTGACTAGCACGATCCATCGGGCCTGGAACTTCAAGGGCTATATCTATCGGGATGTCGTATCATTGCCGCAACAGCGCAAGATCATCCTCAGTTATTTTGGAGGGACGATTCATATCCAGAGCCGACGACCCAAGTTCACCAGGCTCTGGGTCCTTCCGAGGAAACCTCTGATGGTAGGAGTCTTGTTCAATCTCAGAAGGAGTTGGGGTAGTGTCAAGGTCTTCTACGCTAGGTGCCCCCGAGCCCGAGGAGAGTTCCTCAGCAGGGGGAGCCGAGACATTAACAGGCTTTTCAGGGGAGGAATTGCCGCCAGACATCCCTGACAACACCCAAGAAAAAAGAGAAGGAAGGGAAAGTCAGTCTACGGCTAAAAGAGACTACCCACGGTTTCCATGTTAGACTAAAGCAGGTGGTCTCTAAAAAGTGCCCTAAAGCAGAACCCACCCAGCAACAATAAATCTTTTCCTAGCAAACACAGATTCATAAAAAACGAAAGAGGCAGAAGTCATTTAGAAGACTTACTTGTTCTTCCCAGAAAAGGCAAAGGGTTGTTCAGTGCGGGTGTGTCCGTCCCTTATGTTCGCAGCACAGAAGAAGAAAAAGACCACAGTCGAAATCCGAGGACGCTAAAGAGAAGCGAGTCAACAGGAATGTTTCCAGAAGAGAAGAAGAAATCGCCGAAAAAGAATGAAAGTGAAGGCCTCGTCCTCTTATAGTCATGGCAAAGACGCTCGTGACCATTGGATCTAAAGGAAGAGCCCGGATGAACGCCAAGTGTCGACTACAAAAGGGGTCTCCCAAAGTTCAAACAGACGGCTGAGATCAGCCACTGTGAAGACGCCTCTGCGCGGTCGATTCATCCCCTCTTTTGGCGGGAACCCGGCGGATGTTTGACAAGTGTCAAAATTAGAAGAAGAAAAACCTAAAGTTGATTTGATAGGCATTTAAACGGACGTGACTGATTGCGTGTCTCGAGACGAAACGCTTAAAAAGAGGCAACGAAAACACTCCTCGACCCAAGACCGACCTCCAACAGAGCAAGTCAAAAAAACACCTTCTTTGTATAGTTCCCGGCACCAACTTGCACGCTCGTTGGAACCGAGAACTAGGGGACAGCTGTTGATGGTGTTTTCAGGCACTATAACATTTAAAACAGCGCGACGAGGACAGAAGGGTAATTTCCTGGCTGGTTGGGATCATCAGAAACCGACCCGACCACAACATGTGAAGACCGACCACTTTGGTTTGTATAACCGAGCACTTTGGGGTCGGCGGGAACATTCTCAGCATAAAAGACTGTCATGGCCGGGCCACTAAAAAACCGACCAGACGGTGAGACGCGTTAAAGATAACGACACTCTATTCTAACGGATAAGATAAGTGAGTTATCCTACTTTCAAAAGGAGATGGAGTCAGAATCCGAAAATGAAGAAGAAAAGAGAAGGGAACATCAGGCTAGGAATCCTTGCAAGAAGAAGAGATTGAGTCCAAATAGGATTTCTTATGCAAATAGGAGTCTGATTTCTGTATTATTATAAATAGGAGGGTAGAGCATGTGTAAAAGACATCTGAAAATCATCACAAGAGTGAGGGATTAGAATCATAAAGCTCCGATTTGTAAAAGCAAAGAAGAGAGCCGAGGAGTGTATTTGAGTAATAAAAAAGCACCACCCTGTTCTTGTCTGTGGACGTAGGTCGGACCCCAAAATCCACCGAACCACGTTAAATCACCTTGTCTGATTGGCGTATTTTCTTGTTTTCGCTAAGTTTGTTTTTGGTTTCCCGCATAACCAAACAAATTCACAGTTGGAGGAGGATTCCTCGGAGGTAATATTCATGTATTACCCTGAGACCAAAATCCACCGTCAACATATATAATTGAAATTTCTCGTTCTGTGAGATAGTTCACCCCATATCTGGTGTGGGTATTAGAGCATTGAGAGGACTTTTCCCTAGTATTAGAGGATAACGAAGGATGCACATCTGGTGTATTAGTTATCGATATCATTATGAGCAAATCCAAAATCGTTGTAGGCATAACCAATTAGTAGTTCCCAACCGATTCTAATATTGAGCGAAAGGTTACACTTATGGGTTTCGTATTGCAAGTCAACCATACGTACCAAGAATAGTATATATTAATATACATATATATTTTGCTAATTAATTAATTAATTATTTTTATTTTTTATACTCATATTTGTTCCCTTACATTTTTTAATAGTCTTTATATATCAATTATATTTGATTCGTTCAATAAACCTTATGTATTTTTTATTTGTTATTATTTATTTTATATTTATTTTATTTTATTTTATTTTATTTTGATTCTTCATTAATTTATTTAACACTACTTATATATAATACAAGTTTCATGCATCTTTTTTTATTTATTGTTATTATTTTGTGCTTATTTATTTATTTAATTTATTTATGTATTTATTGATTTATTTAACACCACTCATAGATAATGGAAATTGACCTCTACTATTGCCAATGTTGATAGACAATTCGTGCAAGTTTTCTTACACCCTCAATATTATGTACTATATTTCATAATGTGGTTGTGAGAACATATATCGTATGAAACTAAAGAATATGTATATCACCAAGTGCGCTTGAAGGAGACTTTGAAGCCAACATGAAATATATTTTGATAATATTAAATAGCACAATTTATATTGTAAGGAAATAAAATAATTAAATCAAAAAATAAAATTAAATAATTAAAAGTTAAAAGTTAAAATAAAGAAATAAAATAATTAAATAAAAAAAAAATTATCCAAAGGATTAGAGGTATGGTTGATGTCATTTAAAAATTAAAATAAGAAAATAAAAAAGTCATTTATTTAAATGAAACAGTTAAATTAAAAAGGAAAAATGCAAAAGTGACCATCTAACTTTCACGTTTTTTTATTTAAGTCTTTTAACTTTCAGTTTTGTCAATTCAGTCCTCTAACTTTCAATTTTTGTCAATTTAAGGATCCGTTATAAATTCATCACTGTTGCCGTTACAAATAACGACAACAGTAAAGTAAACGTACTTTACATGTTATTTAATTAATACCCGCAATCAGAAAATATAGGTAGACAAAGGAAGCTAAAGCAAAGTAAACGTAATCGGCTTGCATCTTCGAGCTATTTTTTGTCAAAAACACATATCTCAAGTTCAATATGACTTTTTGTAAAAAATTATAGGGTTATTTACATTTTACTACTAAAGTTATGAAAAAATAACAATTGGGTACTGTGGGGACACAGGATCTGGGGCGACGCATGCTGTCCCGGGCTCGCGGCCCGGTTGGGAGTACAGAGTAGCCACGAGGGACTAAACCGGAGAATAATGGAGTCGCTACCCGGTGTGAACCGGGAAAATGAGATTTAAGGCCGCACTCACCCCTCGCAAGGGAAGACCTCAAACCGTTGTTTTCGGAATGGTCCCTTACTTATGTCACTTGTAATGAAAGGATTTGTGTAATAATTTAATCAGGCCTAAGTAACACTTATTTCCAAGAGTATCATGCTTCTAAATCCACATGCATGAAATTAATCATCACAACATGCAACATCACATGACAATCTCACAAACATTTCTCAATTATATGGTAGGGAAAACTAAGAACAATCTAATCAAGCTTGAGTACTATCTCATGAATATATTAACCAAATAACATGCTAACAGCCTAATCATGCTTGAATATCATCCCAAGAACACATCGAATGGATAAATGTAGAAATACAAATAATATGATTGGCTACATAATGCAAGGGGGATCACCCAAAAGGCAATTGTGCATGAAATATGATGAGACAGACTCAGTTCAGTGTGTGCGCGTTCGTTTAGCGTTCATAAACGCGTTCGAACGGTAAACAGAAGGTTCGCGTTCGAACGCGTACCAGACCTGATGATACAAAAGCATGCGCGTTCGAATAGCGTTTGTAAAACGCGTTCGAACGGGAAACAGAAGGTTCGCGTTCGTATAGCGTTCGATAACGCGTTCGAACGGATCCAGACCTGATGAAACAAAATGCATGCGCGTTCGAGTAGCGTTTGTAAAACGCGTTCGAACGGGAAACAGAAGGTTCGTGTTCGTATAACGTTCGAAAACGCGTTCAAACGGTAACAGACCTGATGCACAAAATGTGACGCAATACATACATAAAAAAGCAAATAGTGAAATACGAAGCGCGGGGTGAAGCATCGTGGCGAAGGATTTTAACCTCTTCAATTAGAGGACATTTTATCGCACTTACTAAGCCCATGCGCTTATCTCAATGCATATAAAAATAAAGACAATAATCTTAGACTTCATGTACCCGATTGAACACATATTACATTCAACCGAATATACGTTAATCGGCGCGGCGAAGCATCATGGTAAATGATTTTAACCTCTTCAATTAGAGGACCTTTCATCGCACTTACTAAGCCCATGCGCTCGATCACATCATGCATACAAGAATAAAGACAATCATATCAAACTTAGTATATCCGATTGAACATATCTTATATCCAACCGAACACATATCAACCGGCGCGGCAAAGCATTGTGGTAAAGGATTTTAACCCCTCCAAATAGGGGACCTTTAATCCGACTTACTAAACCTATGCGCTCAATTGTATCATACATACAAAAGTAACATACAGAATTCAAATAACGAAAAATAAATAAATCAAAGCAATATAAAACAAAGAATGTGCCGTTTACTCAAGTGGTACGTGGAGTTGTATCCCGAGTACAGATCATACTACCGTCCATTCGGAATCGGCTATGAAATTTATGTCCGGGATTCCATCCTATATACCGTTAGAGGCGACACATTTTCCATTTCATTCAAGCCACAACATGCATCCACAAACGACTCTCATGCGAATAGAATTCAATAAACAATCAAAAGACGAATATAAACTAATGAGAAAAGTGCCCTCAGATCTAACCTTTTAAATCACCTCTCGGATGTACGGTACACGATCGTCGGAAGGGTGGATGCTCCGCAACTCTTCCGGTTCACTGGTTCACTGCTCTCGTTCGTTGTCTTACTGTTTTGAGTCGTCAATCTCTGTCTTTTACTGCTACTTCTGACTCCGATTCGCTACCGTTTTGCTACTGTTCTGCTGCTGTATTCGTGTGAGTTGTGTGTATTAGCTAGGATAGTCTTTTCTTGTATGAATGAGCTAGAGGAGGCTTTTCTTGTATGAATGAGCTAGAGAGGCTTTTCTTCTATGAATGAGCTAGGAAGTGCATGTCTTGGTTAGAGGTTGTTTATATAGAGAATGGCTCTCACAAGGAAGGGATTTTGGCATTAAAATGAGTATTTGATTTGGTATTCAACAATGAAAGGATTAGATTGAGGGGGGACAAATCTTGGCTAGATTAGGAATACAAAATATTTAATTTGTTGTAATGATTTTAATTAGGCATGACATCCTTTTAATTTAGTATGTGATTTTGTTTAGTTAGGAATGAATCTTGTGTAATTGGTGGGTGAATATCTTAATAAGGAATTAAAATATTTATTTGATTTTAATGTTTTTTTAATTTGGCATGTGATTTTTAGATTTGTTTTGATTTCACCATGTGTTAAATATGTGTTTTAAGTGGGCTTGGGCGAATTGGGCTTGATGTGAGGGTAGCAGCAAAACCAGAATTACCGACACCGTTTGAACGCTTCCTCGAACGCGGCACGAACGCCCGCAATCTGTTTGGCGTTCGAACGTATATACGAACGCATCACGAACGATAACAGTGAACCTTGTTTATTCTGAATTTCCCCTTCCGATGTCCGTTTTTCGTGACCTTCGTGACTTAAAAGGTAGTGTCTCCAAATGAGACTCATCATAGGGACTTATGTGCAAAAATACAGTGCCTACAGTTGCCCCCACTTTGATGGGACTTGTGCAGTGTGTAACATTGACAATCCTATCAAAGTTATGCAATGCATTTTCACTTACCTGGCTCGCCAGCTGCCTCCTGACTTGCCTGCTGCCTCGACCTGAATTTGATGACGTGCCATTCTTGGCGTGCTAAACCCCGTACTTAGGGTGTCGCGGTAGTCCACAATAGTCCATGATAATCCACGGAATCCACATAGTCCACGATAATTTATTGTAATCCACGGTAATCCACGGTAGTCCACGATAATCCACATAATCCATATAGTCCACATAATCCATGGTAGTCCACATAGTCCACAATACTCCACAATACTTCATGATAGTCCACGGTAGTCCACATAATCCACAACACTTCAAGATAGTCCACGGTAGTCCACAACATTTTACGATAGTCCACGGTAGTTCACATAATCCATGATAGTCCACGGTAGTCCACATAATCCACAACACTTCAAGATAGTCCACGGTAGTCCACAACATTTTACGATAGTCCTCGGTCGTCCACATAATCCACAACACTTCAAGATAGTCCACGTAGTCCACATAATCCACAATACTTCAAGATAGTCCACGGTAGTCCACATAATCCACAACACTTCAAGATAGTCCACGGTAGTCCACAACATTTTACGATAGTCCACGGTAGTCCACATAATCCACAACACTTCAAGATAATCCACGGTAATCCATAATATTTCACGATAGTCCACGGTAGTCCATATAATCCATATAGTCCACATAGTCCACGGTAGTCCACATAGTCCACAATACTCCACAATACTTCATGATAGTCCACGATAGTCCACAATATTTCACGATAGTCCACGGTAGTCCACATAATCCATGATAGTCCACGGTAGTCCACAATATTTCATGATAGTCCACGGTAGTCCATAACATTTCACGATAGTCCTCGGTCGTCCACAAAATCCACAACACTTCAAGATAGTCCACGGCAGTCCACATAATTCACATAGTCCATACGCCGTACCTGGCAAAACTGTTCTGATGACGCAGTGGGCCTCGACCCTGAGACACATCCCAATAACTGCAACCGACAACGGGGGCACCTCGACCCAACACCGCTGACAATAGGGACCTCGCCCTTGAACTGATGATGTAGTGGGTCCTCGACCCTAAAATGGTACTAATGTGGGCCTCGCCCTCAACTGATACTGATGTGGGCCTCGCCCTAAACTGATACTAATATGGACCTCACCCCTAAACTGATGTGGGCCTCGCCCCAACACTGTTACTGATGTGGGCCTCGCCCCAAACTGGTATTGATGTGGGCCTCGCCCCCCAACTGATAATGACGCGGGCCTCGCCCCCACTGATACTGATATGGGACTTGCCCCTAGCTGATACTGATGTGGGCCTCGACCCTCAGGACTCATCCCCAAACTGATACGGATGTGGGCCTCGGCCCTGGGACTCATCCCCAAACTGATGCTGATGTGGGCCTCGGCCCTAGGACTCATTCCCAAACTGATACTGACGTGGGCCTCGCCCCCAGACTGGTATTGAAGTGGGCCTCGCCCCCAGACTGATACTAATGTGGGCCTCAACCCTCAGATTACTACCCGAATCTAACACCAATATGGGCCTCAGCCCCATGATTATTACCCGATTCCGATATTGTGCTTTTGTTATGCCTTATTAGCTTGTCTTTCCTGCTTTCTCTTTTTCTTCTTCAAAACCTGTGAACACAAAACAAAACAAACACAAAATGGTGCAAAATGGGTTACGTGTATGCATGTATGCGTGAATGTTCCCATCCCATTGGGTTAGGTCTTCTGCCAATTCTCTTGGTGACTGCCCAGTCTCAGGTAAAATACAGCTTCAATCTGTCAACATTGATCAGCTCGGTGAACTCATTCCCTTCCAAGTCTGATAGCCTCACTGTCCCCGTTTCCCAGTTTCTGAATGACTATCTTATCTTTCTGTTTGCTTCTTCCGAGGATTCCCCGTGTTCTAAGCATCGTTGTGTATCATAATACCAAGGTTGAATGCTTTTGTCAATATACTCATGTTGCATATTCAAGTGAGTACGGGAAATGAACGTCTTTATTATCATTAGAAAAAGGTTCGAGCAAATAGGCAAAATCAATGTCTATATCAAAAATGCAGGATCAAACAAACTAGGAGGAATAACTTCATCATTCACAGCGCTGCCTTCTTCCTCGGCCTATGGTTCTTCATCGTTGTCACCCATATCCCCATGTACGAAGGTTTCGGGCAAGCCAGAGTTGATCATGTAAGTGGGTGGGGGAACAGAGTGATAATTTGGTATAGGATTGGTGTGTGTGTTTGGCTGTTCTCTTTCAGGGTCAGGGATTTTGTGGGAGTCAATTAAGTCTTGGATCTCATGGCGGAGACGGGTACAACTATTGGTGTCATGGCCAGGTTGTTGGTGGAAGTGGCAGTAGCGGTTCATATTGAGGCTTGGTGGGGGAGGATTTGGGAGTGGTCTAGGTTCCCAGAGTTTTAAGAGTCCTTGCCTGGTCAGCTTCTCAAGCACTTTGGACAAGGGTATACCCAAGTTAGAAAAGCGCCTATTCTTAATAGCAGCAATCTCGGCAGTAGCGGGCTTGGTCTCAGAATGCCCTCCAAAATTCCTCCTATTATGGCCATAAAACTTTCTGTTTTCAGCCTCTTCTTCCTCAATATCCATGACAGTTTCCCTCAACTGTCGGAAATCCGCAATCATTGAAGTCATCCTCCTCAACTTTCCATAGATCGAGGGCTTAGTGCCCTTGATGATCATTTTAATCTGGTCCTTCTCAGAGGGCCGAGTCTGCATTTTCAGAAGTTGGCTTCTTCAGCGGTCTACATACTCCTTGAAGCTTTCTTCCGGCTTCTGCTTAGTGTTCTCCAAATCACGGAGTGACAAATCAATCTCTAAGTCTGTGACATACTGCTTCAGAAAAGCATCAGCTAGCTCCCTCCAATCTTCCTTCACTTTCTTCTTCAAACTGTGGTACCACACCACGGGAGCTCTCTCAAGTGACATCCCAAACATCTTCTGAGCTTGGAGCTGTGTTAGGCCCACTGAACTCATAACTGACACATATTGTCGGAGGTGGACCCTCGGATCCCCATTCCCATTGAACTTGGCCATATCCGGCATCTTGAACTGAGCAGGCAAATGTTCCTCAAAAGCCATCGCCTCATAGTCTAGTAATTCTTCGTCCTTACCCTCCATCTTATGGGTAACTGACTCAACCTGATCCCGAAGCTTCTGAAATTCTGCCTGAGACCCAATCACTCTTCCTGTTGCATGCTCTGTCATGTCATCATAAAAAATGGGGATATCATCCCCCAACCCATTCGGAGGCTCCTCGCGCCTCACATTCTCAGAATTTCCCCCAGCACGGGGCACAGCCATATTTGCCATGGCAGTGGTCATGGCTTGCAACTGTTCAGTGACCTTGGCGAGACCATTTTCCAACTGATCCATACGGGATACCTCAATATCTGATTCAGTCATGTCTGTTCCCAGTATTTTGGTGAGTCTTCCCTTTTCCCTAACCCAACGGGAATCTATGATGGCTTTCAGAACACAAGGGTTAACATGATGTATGTATGCATGGGGTGCATGAGATGCATGTAACATATATAACATACTAAATCAACTAAAATTTTCAAACAAATCGGCCCACCATCATTTTAGAAGCTTTTGGGCTAACTGTCATAGGAGTGAACTCGTCCCAGTTTAAAAGGCCCAACAAGTTCACATCTCATGGCAAGGAGCCCAACTAAATCCAAATGGTAATGTTTCGAACACAAGCACAAAGTGGCCCACCAACACTTAGAAGCCTTTGGCCCGATCGTCATAAAATATGTTCTTGTCCCAGTTTAAATGGCCCAACAAGTTCACATCTCATGGCAAGGAGCCCAACTAAATCCAAATGGTAATGTTCCGAACACAAGCACAAAGAAAGATAATGCAAACATACAACAATAATTTCTCCAGAATGGCCCATCAACATTTCAGAAGCTTTGGGCCCAATAGTCATAAGTTACGAACTCGCCCCAGTTTAAATGGCCCAGCAAGTCCGCATTTCTGACAATGGTCCAACTGCATCCAAATGAGGATGGTCACAAGCACATACTCAAGGAAATATTGTTACTTTAACCATACAACCCCGGTCTATGGGTGGGTTCACAAGAGTGTAGACAAAGGCTCTCATCGGCGAAGGATGGCCCACAACTAGGTCTCCCCAATCAAGGGTTCGAGCGACCAAGTGAGCGCACCCCTTTTTTATACACTAAGGTACGTGCCAATGAGCTATGGTGTGTGACTGACTGTCAAATGGATTTCCCGTTGTAGATTCCCCATAGGGAGGGTGGAGCGAGGCTCACTTAAATACCCAAGCCTCTTAGGCTCTTATCGCTTAGTGTCAGGAATAAACAACGAGTCCTCCAAATTAGTCCATCACAATAGGCTACGAGTAGATGGCTATCTAGGTGCCTTCACAGCTTTTCCTTCTAGAAAGGTAGTGAATGAAGGAAGACACCAAACCATTACCTAGCCTCAAGATGCCCTTGATTAAACCCTCATTTTATCCACTATAGACATGGTCAATTTAAACATAAATCCAAACATTACAAGACAATATTTCGGGGCCAATTCTCTATCCCAGTGGAGTCGCCAGACTGTGGGGACACAAGATCTGGGGCGACGCATGCTGTCCCGGCTCGCGGCCCGGTTGGGAGTAGCCACGGGGGACTAAATCGGAGAATAATGGAGTCGCCACCCGGTGTGAACCGGGAAAATGAGATTTAAGGCCGCACTCACCCCTCGCAAGGGAAGACCTCAAACCGTTGGGTTCGGAATGGTCCCTTACTTATGTCACTTGTAATGAAAGGATTTGTGTAATAATTTAATCAGGCCTAAGTAACACTTATTTCCAAGAGTATCATGCTTCTAAATCCACATGCATGAAATTAATCATCACAACATGCAACATCACATGGCAATCTCACAAACATTTCTCAATCATATGATAGGGAAAACTAAGAACAATCTAATCATGCTTGAGTACTATCTCATGAATATATTAACCAAATAACATGCTAACAGCCTAATCATGCTTGAATATCATCCCAAGAACACATCGAATGGATAAATGCAGAAATACAAATAATATGATTGGCTACATAATGTAAGGGGGATCACCCAAAAGGCAATTGTGCATGAAATATGATGAGACAGACTCAGTTCAGTGTGTGCGCGTTCGTGTAGCGTTCGTAAATGCGTTCGAACGGTAAACAGAAGGTTCGCGTTCGAGTAGCGTTTGATAACGCGTTCGAACGGTACCAGACCTGATGATACAAAATGCATGCGCGTTCGAGTAGCGTTTGTAAAACGCGTTCGAACGGGAAACAGAAGGTTCGCGTTCGTATAGCGTTCGATAACGCGTTCGAACGGGTCAAGACCTGATGAAACAAAATGCATGCGCGTTCGAGTAGCGTTTGTAAAATGCGTTCGAATGGGAAACAGAAGGTTCGCGTTCGTATAACGTTCGAAAATGCGTTCGAACGGTAACAGACCTGATGCACAAAATGTGACGCAATACATAAATAAAAAAGCAAATAGCGAAATACGAAGCGCGGCGAAGCATCGTGGCGAAGGATTTTAACCTCTTCAATTAGAGGACATTTCATCGCACTTACTAAGCCCATGCGCTTATCTCAATGCATATAAAAATAAAGACAATAACCTTAGACTTCATGTACCCGATTGAACACATCTTACATTCAACCGAATATACGTTAATCGGCGCGACGAAGCATCATGGTAAATGATTTTAACCTCTTCAATTAGAGGACCTTTCATCGCACTTACTAAGCCCATGCGCTCGATCACATCATGCATAAGAATAAAGACAATCATATCAAACTTAGTATATCCGATTGAACATATCTTATATCCAACCGAACACACATCAACCGGCGCGGCAAAACATTGTGGTAAGGATTTTAACCCCTCCAAATAGGGGACCTTTAATCCGACTTACTAAGCCCATGCGCTCGATTGTATCATACATACAAAAGTAACATGCAGAATTCAAATAACGAAAAATAAATAAATCAAAGCAACATAAAACAAAAGAATGTGCCGTTTACTCAAGTGGTACGTGGAGTTGTATCCCGAGTACAGATCATACTACCGTCCATTCGGAATCGGCTATGAAATTTATGTCCGGGTTTCCATCCTATATACCACAAGAGGCGACACATTTTCCATTTCATTCAAGCCACAACATGCATCCACAAACGACTCTCATGCGAATAGAATTCAATAAACAATCAAAAGATGAATATAAACTAATGAGAAAAGTGCCCTCAGGTCTAACCTTTTAAATCACCTCTCGGATGTACGGTACACGATCGTCGGAAGGGTGGATGCTCCGCAACTCTTCCGGTTCACTGGTTCACTGCTCTCGTTCGTTGTCTTACTGTTTTGAGTCGTCGTTCTCCGTCTTTTGCTGCTGCTTCTGACTCCGATTCGCTGCCGTTTTGCTACTGTTCTGCTGATGTATTTTAGTTACTGTTCTTGGGATGTTTTGGCTACTGTTTTGGGTGTAATTTTCGGTGGTGTTCTGGTGTGGTTCGGGGGCTGTTTTGATGAGGTAAAGGGGCTGTTCGGGATGTGTTTTGGTCAAGGCAATGAGGGTTCTTTGATTTGTGATCTTCGGTTATTGAGAGTGAGGGAGAGTTGTGTCAATAAGCTTGGGTGTTTCTTGTGTGTGTTGTGATTTCGTGTGAGTTGTGTGTATGAGCTAGGAGAGGCTTTTCTTGTATGAATGAGCTAGGGGAGGCTTTTCTTGTATGAATGATCTAGAGAGGCTTTTCTTCTATGAATGAGCTAGGAAGTGCATGTCTTGGTTAGATGTTGTTTATATAGAGAATGGCTCTCACAAGGAAGTGATTTTGGCATTAAAATGAGGATTTGATTTGGTATTCAACAAGGAAAGGATTAGATTGAGGGGGGACAAATCTTGGCTAGATTAGGAATACAAAATATTTAATTTGTTGTAATTGATTTTAATTAGGCATGACATCCTTTTAATTTAGTATGTGATTTTGTTTAGTTAGGAATTAATCTTGTGTAATTGGTGGGTGAATATCTTAATTAAGGAATTAAAATATTTGATTGATTTTAATGTTTATTTTAATTTGGTATGTGATTTTTAGATTTGTTTTGATTTCACCATGTGTTAAATATGTGTTTTAAGTGGGCTTGGGCGAATTGGGCTTGATGTGAGGGTAGCAGCAAAACCAGAATTACCGACACCGTTCGAACGCTTCCTCGAACGCGGCACGAACACCCGCAATCTGTTTGGCATTCGAACGTATATACGAACGCATCACGAACGAAAACAGTGAACCTTGTTTATTCTGAATTTCCCCTTCCGATGTCCGTTTTCCGTGACCTCCGTGACTTAAAAGGTAGTGTCTCCAAATGAGACTCATCATAGGGACTTATGTGCAAAAATGCAGTGCCTACAGGTACTATGAATATTAACATATTACACTTTACTACTAAATTTATATAAAATTTAACATTTTACTACTTTTCCATCTAAACCGTTAGTTGATCGTCAGTTGACCTTTAAAAAGAATGTTTTATCCTCAAAATAAAATAAAAGTAAAAATTACAATTATACCCTTTAAAAACATATCTAAATCTTATATATAACAATAAAAGAGATGCAATCAACAATCACATTTATAAAAATACTTTAGTTTCTAAACTGTCCATAAAACCCAACAAAATAAATAATTTAATTTACCAATTTAATTTAATAATTAACTTTCTCATAATATCCAAAATACTTTAAAGTATAACAATAAAATATATGTACTAAAAGAATCAGTAATTCTTTGTTCAATTATATTATTGGCAGTGGAATGGAACAATAAAGACAATGAGTAATCGTATTGTCAATATATTTTTTAGTTTTTATTTTTGTTCTTCCTTTCGTAATGACAAAATCACCCTTAATTTTTTTAGAATATTTATAATTTATAATAATTTATGGGTTAATACTCTTTTATCCTTACGATATCAGCATGATGTCATTGTCAACTAACGGTTTGGATGGAAAAGTAGTAAAATGTTAAATTTTATATAAGTTTAGTAGTAAAATGTAATATGTTAATATTCATAGTATCCAATTGTTATTTTATCATAACTTTAGTAGTAAAACGTAAATAACCCAAAATTATAAAAATTATAAGTAGTGCTAGTAACGAAGATATGTATTTATTATAAGAGATTAAAATAATCAAATGTTTTACCTACTATATTTAGACTCGAATCGAATGATTCGATTGTGTTATTCATAGTAGGTAAAACATTTGATTATCTTAATCTCTTATAATAAATACATATATTCGTTACTAGCACTAGTTATAATTTTTTGACAAAAAGTCATATTGAACTTGGGATATGTGTTTTTGACAAAAAAATAGCTCGAAGATGCAAGCAGAGTACGTTTATTTTGCTTTAACTTCCTCTGTCTGCCTCTATTTTCTAATTGAGGGTATTAATTAAATAACATGTAAAGTATGTTTACTTTACTGTTGCCGTTATTTGTGCCGGCAACAGTAATGAATTTATAACGGAACATTGAATTGATAAAAATTGAAAGTTATAGGACTGAATTGACAAAACTGAAAATTAAAAGACTTCAATGAAAAAACGTGAAAGTTAGAGGTCACTTTTACATTTTTTACTTTATTATTTTATACTGCTTTTTAAACTTGAAATCACGGGTCACGGGATCATCATCGGCATCCTTGAACCAAAACGGCTTTATAGGATGAAATAATGACGACGATAAAGATGCTGGCGAGAAATTGGCAAAAATCTCGAGATGATGACAAGTTCTCTCTCCCAACTCTCGACGCCTCTCGTCCTATGGACACTGAAGGTCTCTCTCTCAAAATGCACTATTTTAGGTTTTAACTTTTCCCATTTTATTTTTCGCTACTGAGAACGCGTGAGAATTGCCAGATGAATATATCGAAATTCTTTTTTTTCTTCGGAAAAATAATTAAAAAAACATATTTATTTTCTTGTACTTTCCATTTTCTTTATCAGCAATCTAAATGCAGATAATTTTGTCTCTATTTATTGCTCTTTATTTAATTAATGCAATACATTTTTTGGTTTTATTATTTTTAAATTATCAGAACAAGAGGAGTTGGTTCGGTTATTTGAAAAGAGTCAAGCTCAGCAGAGTTTCTTTTGGCGGGTATTATAATTTTCAATTGAAGAATATTTCAGAGTTATTTTTTTCTCTGAAACATTAACTTGAATTTTTTTTCCTTCTTTTTTTTTTTCAATAGAGTGTGTTCGCGGCCTTTCTCTTTCTTTTTGCGGCCTTTCTTGTTTACTCTATCTTTCAGCAGGCTTCATCTCCATGGGAACTGGTATAATCAATCTCTAATGCTAATTTGAGGGTTTTTTTGTTTTATATGTTTCTTTTCTTTCAATTAATTTACTAGTCTTCTGCATGCTGGATAGGAGCAATAAACTCAAAGAGTCATCCGCAACTACTTGTAGAAAGTTGGGTTAAGGCACGGATTACTAAATTAAGGCAAAGGCTAAGAGCCTAAATGTTTGTTACCCAAGATACGATTTAAAGTTTTTGGATACAATCCCGCAGTGTTAAATCTTTTGTATCATTTGTTTTCAAAAACAATGAATCCTACTAACTAAATTGAATTTTGGCCATGCGGGTTAATATAAAAATTTCGGGATTGTACTAATTCTGACATAGAAAAATTTGCTCTATTGTGTTGACTTCTCAGAGTGCTGCGAATTGGTGTGCAACTGAGTTACTAAATTGAATTTTGTGAAACATTGATTTAATTTCTGATTTAGTTTCAGTTGAAGTTTAACAGAACTTGATGGTGGGGTGCACATGATCTTGATAGTTAAGATTTGAGCAAGAATATTCATTCGTTTTAAATGATCTGCATTCTGCCATTGCTGAATTATTTTGTCATTTCTGAGCAAATGTAATTTGTTCATCTTTAAGCAGCGTTATCATGCTTACTTCATGGACGAGATCAGCTCATGGATGATTATAGTTGCAGGTTTGTTTCTCGGTCTCATCTATTTTTACTTTTCATTGGTTGCTTGATATTTTCATATGTGGCATCATTCACTATGAGGCTGTTGTAGCAATGCAACTAATTATCCTATTTTACTGTTTTCTTTGTGTTCTAGTTTTCATTACATATATCTGTTTGGCCTATTTTGATGCAAGGATGGTTGAGTATTGTGTTTGAACTTCACAGTTATTACATTAGTGACTTTGTGATAATTAAAAAAAAAATCAAACAAATAATGCAGCTTCAAAGAATTATGCTTTTGCTGTTTCTGTCTTCCTCAGTTTTGAACCATGAGAATGAATTAAAAAATGTACCCAGTCCCCACACCCGAAGACGAAAGAATATATGGCACTTGCGCAATTTATTGTCATGCCAAATTTATGGAATCAATGGGGAACCACATTGGAAATTTAAGCTAAAATTATTGTGAAATAACATTTATGTGCAGCAAGAATTGCACTGCAATTTTTTACCATTAAAAAATTACACACTCATACATTTTACTGAAGAATTACAAATTTTTAAGTTTTACTACTAAAGAATTATAAATCTTACATTTTGCTACTTTTCCATCAATGACCATTACTTGACCTTTATAATATCAATTATGCCATTGCTTTGAAAAAACAAAACAAGACTTATTACACATACATTGAGTATTAACTTATAAAAGATTGTTTTACCGCTGTATTTAAGAAGATCATAGAAAAATTTATAATTATACTTTTGCTAAAAAACAGAAGTAGAAAATTACAGTTGTGTTTTTGGAGTGATGTGTATTTTCCTGCTTTTGTCTCTTAGCAGGAATATAATTGTAATTATTTTGCTGTTGTTTTTTTAAATTCAAGGGTAATACAATCTTTTTATTAATCAACTATCAGTTTTTGACAGAAAACTAGCAAAATGTAAGAGTTTATAATTCTTTAGTAGTAAAATGTTCGAGTGCAATACTTGTTGTACCACCAAGATGTTATTTCACAATAAATTTAGTAATAAAAAGATAATATTCTGACTTTCAAACTATTTCATGTTTATTTATTTCCATCCTCCACTTTAAAACTAATTGTACACATTAGACCTCATAGTTCTTTAGTGATACAATTGTCCATATTTCTACTTTGTTATCTCTTTCTTAACTAATTGTATATCGTTGACATTTGATTATTTTTCTTGTCATTTTGAAAATCTCTCTCTATCTCTCCTATTGAAATAATAGAATTCTATTTTTTTAACTCGTAATGTCCATTTGTTTTGGTTGTTTGCTTTGTAGCCTATCTCTATTTACAGGAACATTTCTAAAAATTTGTAATTTCAATTAATTTGTTCATTGTTTTAATTTGATTTTCTTTAAAGTTAATTGCTATTATTGAAAACTAAGTCATATTGTTAGTCAATAAACATTTTTATCATCCCAAAAGTTATCTAATTTATCCCTTAAAGTTTAATTTGAAAGTTATATTATAAATATACTTATTAGTATTGAGTTTTCAAGGGACAATAAAAAGTGATTGAGACAATGGCAATATTATATATTCATTAATTTACCCGCTTGCCATAATATTATTGTTTTTAACAGTTTTTGTTGGCAATATGAATAATTAAATTTAGGCAAATACCCTAATTTTAAAAAATTTTATGTAGCTCTGATTGCGGTTCGGTTCTGGAACCAAACCGGCGGTTCCATCTCCTGTCAAAGGAGGAACCGGAAACGAATAGTGTACAATACGGTTCGGTTCGGTTCCGGTTCCTCCTTCGATTCCGGTTCGGAATCTGTTTAGAAATCGGTTCCCGACCCGGTTCAGGACCCGGTTCCAGACCCGGTTCTAACTTTAAGCAGTGTTCTAAAATGCGCTAGGCGGGAGGCGACCCAGCGCCTAGAACGCCTAGTCGTGGCCTAGGTGGGGCCTAAACGGTTAATCGGAAATTGAGAATTTCTATAATTATGATTAAGATTTGATTTGATTTGGAGAAATTAATCATAGATAAATGTTATTTGAGTAATGACTAATATTTATAAATGGTCAATTTAATTAGAAACTAGCAAAAATAGAAAAAAGATTAGATTTTTGAAATTAGGGTTTATGCTCTAATTTGAGATTTTTTCAAATTGATGAGTTAGAGTCAATTTTGTAAAAGTAAGGTTAGGGTTAGAATTGGGGTGTGAAATTCGGCCGGAAAAAGCAATTAATTTCGAATTCTGCGTCGGTCAACGGCAGTTGACTGATGAATTTGCGGCGGCCATAGGCCGCCGAACCTATATGCGCCGCTCATTTTAGAACACTGCTTTTGAGTTTAAGGATTTGAAAAAAAATTTGATTTTACAAAATTTATTTTATTGTATACATAATACAGAATTACAACTCACTATATAATAATACATAAACCGATTCTAACTTCTAAGTCTAAGGATTTGAAAACTTTGGATTTTACAAAATTTATTTTATTGTATACATAATACAAAATTACAACTCACTATATAATAATACAGAAACCGGTTCAGGAGCCGGTTCTAACTTCTAAGTCTAAGGATATGAAAAGATTTTGGATTTGACAAAAAAAATTTGGCCTGCCCTTGACCGTTGCAAATTGCAACAGTTTCAGTTCCGCGGTTCAGTCCGGTGGTTCGGTTCCGCGGTTCGGTCTGGTTGCTTGGTTCTGCGGTTCGGGTTCGTCGGTTCGGTTCTTGAGGTTCGAGTTTGGTTTGGTTCAACCGTCGGTTCCGATTCGGTCCGATTCCAATCCTGACCCGGTTCGGTTCGCAGTTTGGAACCGAACCGTGGTCAGGCCTAATTTCGTGCTCTGCACATTATTTGCAAAAACTAGTTTATAGTTTCTTCTAGAGCTTAAGAGACAGAGAAACAATACAGCCTTGGTGTTAAAACTCACCATAACTGAAGTATTGAGCTTTTTCATCTTGCATTCATTCTGCATTAGCTATGTCCAACGTCTTGGCTGTTAATGCCTTCAGTTATGTCGAACAACCCTTTCTAAAATTTGAAGTTTGAAGAGCATTATTCTTCCTTGTTAGACAAACTTGTACTTTTGTTTGTGACAAAGCTAGTCATTTTTCTTTTATCAATCAAAGATATCACGCCAGCATTTGCTTATGTCACACTTGCGATTTTCTGTTGCTAAAATTTGTGTTTTATGGATAAGCTTGGTTTGAAATCAAGGTCTGTTTTCGAGGCATGTCAGTTTCCAGAGATTTAAAGATAAGTTTGGTATTGACTATTGACCGTGGAGAGAGTTTAGATTTCCTTGAATTGTGTACAGCGTTGCGCCGCCACACCTGGTGCAGGTCCAGGCGAGGTGACCTGCATCAGGCACCTAGGCTCTGAAATCCTAACCCGATTTAAAACTACTCAAATCCCTAGAAACTCAACCCAAATCCCTTTAACCCAACCCGATTTCAAGCTTTATAAGGTGTCAAAATGAAACCCTAAGTGCCAATTTCAAGATTTTAAGTGTCTATCTCACGCTAAAAGGAACTATAAGTGTCGATCTCACACCAAAAGGAACCCTATGGCCGATTTCAAGAATTTAAGCTTTAACCCTACTTGATTCAAAGCTTTATAAGCTGTTAAAAAAACCATAAATGTCGATCTTCACAACCCTCGACCCAAATCCCTTTAACCCGACCCGATTTCAAGCTTTATAAGCTGTCAAAATGAAACCCTAAGTGCCGATCTCACACCAAAAGGATCCCTTAGGCCGATTTCAAGATTTTAAGCTTTAACCCTGCTTGATTCAAAGCTTTATAAGAGGTTAAAAAACCCTAAATGTTGATCTTCACAACCTTCAATCAAACCCAATTCTATTTTGAAAAAACCCTCAGCTAATCCTATTTTCCACACTCCTCACCGTCGATCGCCATCAGTCCCTAATTCAATCTACAGTGAGCATCTTTTTTTTCCCCTTAAACTAGTATATTATTTTTAAATTATTTGTTTATACTTTATTATTAATTTGTATTATAATTTATAGATAATGTATTGTTTGATTTTAGTATTTTTAATTTGTATTTTTTTATGTTTACAGTGAGCATATTAATATCTAATCCAATTTTGTAGTCCCTATCCAATTTACGGTATTTTATTATATAAATAATATATTATAATGTGAGAATATCTGATAAATAGTTTTATTATATTGTATTGTAATTGGACATGAAGTCATGAACTTGTTAGAAATTCTTTGATCGATACGTAATCCTATTTTGTCTATCAATTTGGTTGATTTGTTATTATATATTATTTAGCTAGCTTGATATCAGTGAGTGTGATTATGTTGATCCCATGTTGAGATATTTAGCATAATGCAAGTAAATTGTGGATATACTGATTTAATTGCTTGTTGATACTTGATGAAGAAAATTAAATAGAAAATGCATTTTATGATTTCTCTTTACATTGCTAATTGCTATGGACTTTTACATTGTTTTGCTATGCACTTTTCAAATTCTATATTAAGTTGTGCCTCACATTCATCTGGCACACGCCTTCCAACTTGCGCCTTGAGGCCCACGCCTAGGCTCCAGGACTATTTGTGCCTTGCATGAAACTGAGTATATGAAATTAGTCATGACAGCTTATTCAAATGATGTGCTTCACTGAAATATTTTTGCGCCTTAGCGCGCCTTGTGCCTTTATAACAATGATTGTGGAGCATCATTGTGCATGAAAATTAGTCATGAAAGCTTATTCAACTGATGTGCTTCACTCAAATAATTGTGACAGTGAGTGATGATTGGTTGGGTGTTAGTATATCCTTGATATGAAATTGTTCCTAGTTATTACTTTGCTTTCAGATGGTTACATATGTTCAGAATGATACACTAAGCTGAGCATTGAACAGATTGGATAGCTGTTTTAGCATGCTCCATGGCCATCATAGGGCTTCTTCATAATTATAAGCACAGCAGGCGATGGATTTGGTACTCGTGCTTTGCTGGCATGATACTTGCTGCTTTCTGGTTATATTACATGTTGAGGTACATGAAACACTTACCTTTGTTATTGATGTCGAGTATATAAACATTGTGTATAACAAAATCAACATTTAATGTAATCATGAAATTACCAAAAAAAAAAAAAAAAAGAAAATAACAATTAAGTTTAAATCCACTAGAGAACAAAGGAGGGTATGGGGGTGTTGGGGAGAAATGGTCTATTCATTTCTGTTTGTTGTTGTCTTGTGACACAATATTCTCTTTGACCAGTGGAATGTGTTTTGAAATTTAATTTGTTGGATGTTGCAACATATTAGATTCTGATTATTAGCTTGTTTATGTTACGCTAATCAATGTCCTCTCAGAATGCCAAAATTTCGGTGGGATGTCATTTGGCTTCCATTTGGACCACTTGGGTATGTTTTCAAAATTAAGTTGTATTTCTTTCTCCTGATGATCGTTATTGATAAGATCATTTTGAAATGTATTTTTATTTGAGTGAATTGCAGTGGAGCTGGAATCTGTCTTTACGTTGATCATTCACTAAATGAATCAAGAGAAGAAGCGATAAAACTTCGAGGCTATATGTATGCTTACAAAGCTAGCTAAACTTCTCTCCCTGTTTTATTTAAGTTGTACGGTACTATATCGTCACCGAAAAGATGCAAGATGAGGTAGGATTTCATGCTTGATTTGATTAAAATATGCAAATAATTTAAACAAGAAAGGCTTCCAATGCCAACATTCTGGTTAATTTAACTTTTCAATTTCAACAGGTATGGTTATTTACTTTTGTTTTAATGGCATGTACTGTCAGACCACATCTCCTTGTTATTATTTAATTTAAACTGATTTTCCTTATCCCCAAATTCATTAATCACTCACACACACTCCTAACACAATACTACCACTTTTATTTAAAAACCAAACTAAACCCTAACTCTCTATGTGTATTTTAACGTGAAAACAAAGGGAAGAGTGAGCAGAGTGTTCTAGGGGTAGAAAGAAGGAATTGAGGGCAGTTCTCAGTGAGTAGTTAGAGAGAGAAACGAAACCAATAGAGAGAGAAAGTGTGTGTGTAGAGAGAGAAAGAGGCTCGTTCGACGTCTTCCAGCCATCTTTTTCGACGTGTAACCACATCTGGAGAATCCTTTCGACGAGAGGAAGCGAACACCACCAGTCCGACGTCGAGATTCCGCAATGATGTGTACTATATTGGATGATGTGTGTTATTATTGTTATGTTATCGGGTTTAATATAATGGTGGTCGGAGATGCGGGGTTATGAGAGGTTAGCAGAGTTGTGTGGTTCAATCCACTTCTTGCACATTTATGCGAGGTTATATGGTGGGAAACATTGGAAGAGATGTGATATTCTTCCAATGGTTTTAATCCACTATTGTACCGAATCCGGTAAGCAAATCTTGTTTGGTTCATGATTTGACTATGATAGTGATTATTTAGTAAATGTTATATTCGAAGGTAGATTATTATTATTATTATTATATTATTATATTATTATTATTATTATTATTAGGTAGATTATTATTATTATTATTATAATTATTATAATAATTATTATATATTATTAGGTAGATTATTTTATTATTATTATTATTAGGTAGATTATTATATTATTATTATTAGGTAGATTATTATTATTATTATTATTATTATTATTATTATTATTATTATTATTATTATATTATTATTAGGTAGATTAATAATTTCATCAGAGCATTACATGAACTCTCAATTGATGATAGTGGAGATTTGTTAAATTTAGAAAGTAAATTAATAATGCTAAAAAATCAAATTGAGTTGAGAAAATTAGATATAGAATTAGAATTAAAGATAAAATGATTATGGGAATGTTAGAAGCTACAACAGAACAAGCATTCTGGTATAACAACATGGTCTTTAAAAGAAAAGTAGATTGGATAGAAGGAGAACCTTCTGAACCAAATAAAAGACACAAAGATGGATAAATTAAATAAACATGATAAAATAACAGTTATCAACTGTGTAAAAGAACATATTCAACAAAAAATTGATAAGAATATAGAATACGTTAAAAGGCAAGGAATAGGTCCTTCAAAGACAACACCTTTTCTTTTAAATAAAAATTATAAACTGACAAAAGATATGAACAATTTAGAAGATGCTATTAATCCAGGTTACAAAATTAATGTTGACTAATAAGGTATATTGGATGGAAAACCCAGACATACAATTCCACGTACCTGTAAAAAAATGACTAGTATAATGTCTAGCGTCATTGAACAAATAAATCAAAAAATAGATAGAATTTTAACAAAGTTAGATGAGTTAGATAAAAGACTCGTAGACATAGAAATTACGACCATCTTTATAGAAAGAGAAATAAAGAATAAAAATAAAACTTCAAAAAGAAGTAAAGCCCTAATTAAATTAAGAAACGAAAAACCAATTGCTGTTGAAAATATAAGCTATCAAAAAGGAAGTTTTGATGACTGGATTTATAATAATCAACTGCCTAAAATTAAGCAAGATTTGGAAGAAATAAATAAGTTAAAAAGAGAAAACTTGTCATCCAGAAAGGAAAAGATAGATACCAAGGTAGACCAAAGGCTTAAATCTAGAGAAGATTCAAGCTCAAATGGAGAATCAAATTGAAGAATTAATTTTTGATTTACAAGAATTAGAATTAAACCCTAAAGTATACATGGATGAACCCATGGGACACACTGGTGGACCCACAGAAGTAAAATCTGAAAGAGAATACAATGATCCAGGAGCAAGCACATCTAGGAGACCTAGAGCATCACAAAGTGATCAAGCTATGCCTGGAATGCTTTATAGAAATAAACCCTCTAAAAGACAAAATTGGTCAAGCCAATTTATACCAAAAATTACAGAAGAACAACCAATACCTCCAAATGGTATGTATTTAAATCTTGATTGTGAAATAGATCCAAAAGAAGCTTTAAAACAATGGGCTAAATCAATGGAATACTTTTTTTATATATATTTTGCTAATGAAGAAGAAGAAGAAGTAAAATATGAAATGTTACATTCATGTTTCAAAGGAAATGTTAAAAATTGGTGGTATGGAATAATAGATACCACAAGAAATCTAATAAGAACAAATATAGTTAATGCATTCTATAGAAGTATAGGAGATGGAGTTGAAACCATGGCAGCATATATTTGTAGTGAATTCGTAGGAAAGGACTTTTTTACAGATTTTGAGAATCAAAGAAACAAAGAAAAACTAAGAGCCAAAATGGCTATACAGAAGTTAAGCATTTGTAAAATGTGTTTTATAAATGAATATACTTGTGAATTTCAAAAATATTATTATGAATATTACACGAGTAATGAACAATTAGAACCCATTAGAGATTTATATTATATAAAATTACCAAGTCATTGGGATATTTACTTCATTAAAGAATTTGAAAAATATGCAACTGAAAATCCTACAATCACCCCTAATACCTTAGGAAGTAGAATAAAATTTTTAAAAGAAAGACTAGAAGATTTATGTTATCAAAGAAAACTTTTAAATAAAAGTAGAAAAACAAGTTTGGCATTGTGCTGTGAAAAGACTAATATGCCCACTCAATGGGGATGCAATTATAAAAATTTTTCCAAAAGAAGGAAACTTAAACGAAAGAAAATAAAAAAATATAAGAAGTTTAAAAAACATAAAGCCAAACCACATAAAAAATATTTTAAACGAAAACCCAGAGAAAGATCAAAAGATAATAAAAAGAAAGAAAGAAAACCTAAATTTATGTGTGAATGTTGGAATTGTGGAGAAACAGGTCATCTAAGCTATGAATGTAACAAGAAAAAAGTAAGAATCTTAATAGAAGATTATGAAGATATAAAATCCGAACTAAGTGAAATAGAAATTAATCTTCTAAGCACATAAGAATCAGAAATTTACGAAATATATTCTGATACATCTATTGATAATGAATAAAGATAAAGAAATTCTTGATGATGAAAGTATAGACGAAATAGAAGTAGAAGAAAATTCTGAAGAATATGCAATGTGTGCTACCTTCGATAATAAAAAATTAGCAAAAATTGAAAAACTTGAATTAAACCTAAAACATCCATCTAGTTTAATGATGAAACTAAGAAGCATGTACTTGCGGCAAAGAATTGTCATACACGAATATCAAGAATTAGAAAGAAGTGTAGACATTACACATACGAAAGGAAATATAAAATTAAATTTGCTAACTCAAACAAGTATAAATGAAATAATGAAAAAGTTAACACCCAGAAAAAGAGAAAAAATTAGATATGTATATCTAGCTGGTATTCAAATACTGTTTAAATCCTTATTTAATGAAGGAATAGATAGTCCAATTGTTATAAGTTTATTCGATGAAAGGTTTTATAATGTGAAAGATGCCCATTTAGGGACAGTAGAAGGCAACCTAGCATATAAAAAATTGCTATTTACATGTTATCCTAAGTATAGCATAGATATAAAAGATAAAAATTTTAATGATGCCTTAAGTCTACATTTTGAATTACTGAAAGATAAATTTATAAAACCAGGAAATAAAGTTATGAGTGTTTATTACTCAGCTTTGTTTTCTTTAAGTAATACAAATTATGGTGAAATTTATTCTAATAAACCATTTATTGAAATTTCAGAAGAATGTTCAGAAATAAGTCAAATAAGGGAACCCCTTTTGCAACAAATCAGTCTACCTGATAATTATAATATAAAATTTGGTAAAGTTCCAAATTTAGAAGAAAGAAGCTCTTCAAGTAATAATATTCCTATTAAATATAAAAATAATGAACTTGTAGTTTCAAGGAGAAGAAGTCTAGATATAAATAAAAGAGATAGAAATACAACTTTTACTATTCCTAAATTAAGAAGAAGTACAAGTTATTTAGAAGTCAAAAGACATGCACCTACCTTAAAGATAAATGGAGAATATTTCAATGGAATTGAAATGGTCAAAGGACCGTATATATTGATTGACACTGGAGCTAGTAATTGTCATATAGCCTGTTGACGACTGATTTTGGTCTCAGGGTAATATTGGAATATCACCTCCGAGGTAATCCTCATTCAATAGTGAATTTGTTTGGTTATGGAGGACCAAAAGCAAATTTAGCAAAAAACAGATAAACACACCAATCAACAAGAAGATTTAACGTGGTTCGGTGGATTTGGATCCGACCTACGTCCACGGACACAAAAAAAATTGTATTTTTTATTACTTAAACACTTCTTCTCGGGTCTCTACAAGTCAGAGCTTGAAGATTCAGATCACTAGTTTGTTGTTGTTCCTTTTACACATACTATGCTCTCCTATTTATAATAACACAGAAATCAGACTCCTATTTGCATAAGAAATCCTAATTGAACTTAGTCTCTTCTCCTTGCAAGGATTCCTAGCCTGATATTCCATTCTCTTTTCTTATTCCTTTTCGGATTCTGACTTCATTTCCTTGTGAGAGTGGGATAACTCGTTTTATCTTATCCGCAAGAATAGGGTGTCGTCATCTTGAACGCGTCTCGCCGCCTGGTCGGTCTTCATGAGGTCGGTCATGACAGTCTTTTATGCTGAGAATGTTTCTGCCGACCTTATAGTGCTCGGTCATCCGAACCGAAGTGGTCGGTCACCTACCATTAAGTGCTCGACCCTCACTTATGTGGTCGGTCATGATGGTCCTTTTTAATGATTTTGACCAAGGAGGGAATTTACCCTTTTACCCATGTCGTGCTGCTTAAATATCATAGTGCCTAAAAAACACCATCAACATCTATCCCCTAGTTCTCGGTAACAATGAGTTTGTGAGTTGATGCCGGGAACTATAAAAAAGATGGTGTGTCAACGAATCCGTCGGTGGTCACTTCAGGAACTGCAGAGAAAAATACCTTTGGCTGCAAATCTGGTCATTCCTGCCATCTTCATGAGCTCAGTTAACGAGGATCCCGATATCTACCTGTGGAAAAAATGCTCTGCCCTTATGCTGATGACGATCGACTCGGTGGGATGTAACCCGACCTCGAGTTGAGAAAGACTTGGCTCTGGGGGAATGTTACATCCCCAGTCCAAAGAAGCCGACTCGGTGGGACGTAACCCGACCCCGAGCTAAGAGAAAGACTTGGCTCTGGGGGAATATTACATCCCCAGTCCAAAGAAGCCGACTCGGTGGGACGTAACCCGACCCCGAGCTAAAAGAAAGACTTGGCTCTGGGGGAATGTTACATCCCTAGTCCAAAGAAGCCGACTCGGTGGGACGTAACCCGACCCCAAGCTAAAAGAAAGACTTGGCTCTGGGGGAATGTTACATCCCCAGTCCAAAGAAGCCGACTCGGTGAGACGTAACCCGACCCCGAGCTGAGAAAGACTTGGCTCTGGGGGAATGTTACATCCCCAGTCCAAAGAAACAGACTCGGTGGGACGTAACCCGACCGCGAGCTAAAAGAAAGACTTTGCTCTGGGGGAATGTTACATCCCCAGTCCAAAGAAGCCGACTCGGTAGGACGTAACCCGACCCCGAGCTAAGAAAAACTTGGGTCTGGGGGAATATTACATCCCCAGTCCAAATAAGCCGACTCGGTGGGACGTAACCCGACCCCGAGCTGAAAGAAAGACTTGGCTCTGGGGGAATGTTACATCCCCAGTCCAAAGAAGCCGACTCGGTGGGACGTAACCCGACCCCGAGCTAAAAGAAAGATTTGGCTCTGGGGGAATGTTACATCCCCAGTTCAAAGAAGCCGACTCGGTGGGACGTAACCCGACCCCGAGCTGAATAAACCATAAGGCCTCGGCGGAACAAAATCCAGCCCCGAGCCGAATAACCAAGCGGCCTCGGCGGAACAAAATCCAGCCCCGAGCCGAATACCCAAGCGGCCTCGGCGGAACAAAATCCAGCCCCGAGCCGAATAAACATCGGTATCGGCGGTACAAGAGCAGACCCAAGCCGGAAAGAGACATCGGTCTCGGCGGTACAAGAGCAGACCCGAGCCGGAAGAGACATCGGTCTCGGCGGTACAAGAGCAGACCCGAGCTGGAAAGAAACATCGGTCTCGGCGGTACAAGAGCAGACCCGAGCCGGAAAGAAACATCGTTCTCGGCGGTACAAGAGCAGACCCGAGCTGGAAAGAGACATCGGTCTCGGCGGTACAAGAGCATATCCGAGCCGGAAAGAAACATCGGTCTCGGCAGTACAAGAACATATCCGAGCCGGAAAGAAACATCGGTCTCGGCGGTACAAGAGCAGACCCGAGCCGTAAAAAATATATCAAAACCATTGTGTGAGCCATAACAAAAAAGCATAATCAAATGTCAACCTAAGACATAAAATGTCTTACTCACCTTTTTGGGATCTGTTGCCTTTCTTGCAACTCTACAAGGGTCACTACAAGCAAGGCTCTTCTTAATACATCCTCTCTGCATCTCAGCATTCCACGCATCCGACCGGATGACTTCCGCTATCAACTTGCTAGACCTCAAAAAACCGAATGGTCTATATACACACTGAGATAGCCTTCTTTCACCAAGTCTTCTACCTGCTCCCGCATGTCTCTGCACCCATTCGTGGCATGTCCCCTTACGTTATGGTAGATACAGTATGCCCTACTATTTCCCTCCTCAATCGGGAACCTTTTCAAATTAGGCTCGGCCAACAGACCTTTATCCTGGATTTCCCGAACTATCTGGGCCATAGGTTTGTTCAGGGGGGTGTATACTGTTCTCCCCGCGACACGGTTGACTTGGACAGATGACTTTATCTTTTGAACATGACTACTCGGAGGTGTCGGTCTGAGTTTCTTCTGCTCCGGGATTGGTCTCCTCGAATCCCACTGATTGTCTGACTTGAGTATCTTAGCCTTTCGGGTGTCTACTCCCCGGGCAATCTTTTTCTCCTCCTCTATTAAGATAAACTTCCTGGCCAACTCCAGGACAGTGGCATAATCTGATACGTCTTGAATCCTCAGGTGAGTCCACAACTTCCCGACCTTCAAACCTCCCTTGAGACTTTCTAGCGCTTCCGATGACTCGTACGCTCCGACCTCGAGCACCAAATTGTGGTATCTTTCAATAAAATTTCTCAGGGGCTCATCATCCCCCTGCTTCATTAGTCTCAATTCTCCCACCATTTTCTTGGGGACGCAGACCCCTTTGAAGTGCGAACAAATGACATTCTGAGTTGAGCGAAGCTACTGATGCTTCCCGGGGCAAGACTTCTAAACCACAGAATGGCAGACCCGCCCAAGGTTATGGGGAATACTTTGCAAATGGCATCCCCTATTACCTCTTGGACCTCCATTAATAGGACGAAACTTTCAATATGGGTCTTTGGATCTGAATGGCCTTTGTAGGGCGTCATGGATGACATGTTGAAATGTCTTGGGAATTTTGCCGACCTTATTTCTTCTGTGAATGGAGATTCAACCTCACCGTCCCGAGCATCTGCTGTATCAATTTTGGGGTTTACTCCCCACTTGGCCATTTTTTTTCTTAACCAAGACTTTATACTGCCATCTGTGTCACTATGCCACCTCCCGCGACCTCCTTCGCGTCTGTCACCACGGGTACGGTGTTCCTCATGACTTGAGACTTCGCGTCCAGTTTCACCATGCTTCATATTTCCCCTTCTAGTGTCGCGGGGGCTATCATAGGAAGAATATGGTGATTGTCTCCCCTCTTCTTCTTCCCACGTATCCTCCGTTTGTAAATCTTTTTCTACCACTACGGACCTCATCCCGTAGGGACCCTTCCTCATCGGTTCATCGTCATCACTCACATCGGCGACCCTTTTTCCATCTGCTATCTCTCATCTTCTTTGATTTGCTCTGGTTTGAGGCTTCTCGCGGTTCCCCCCTTCCATTTTCTCCAGTCGGTGCATCATGGTTTTTAGGAGGGTCTGACTATCCTCCCTGTCATTCCTTATACTTTCTTCTATCTTTTTCACCCAATCTGTAGCCGGATTCCCCGACGATTGGTGATTTCCACCTTCTGCCATCGTCTTACTACGCGAGCCGCTTTTTGTTCTATCCCCACAGACGGCGCCAACTGTTGACGGCTGATTTTGGTCTCAGGGTAATATTGGAATATCACCTCCGAGGTAATCCTCCTTCAATAGTGAATTTGTTTGGTTATGGGGGACCAAAAGCAAATTTAGCAAAAAATAGATAAACACACCAATCAACAAGAAGATTTAACGTGGTTCGGTGGATTTGGATCCGACCTACGTCCACGGACACAAAAAAGATGGTATTTTTTATTACTTAAACACTTCTTCTCGGGTCTCTACAAGTCAGAGCTTGAAGATTCAGGTCAATAGTTTGTTGTTGTTCCTTTTACACATACTATGCCCTCCTATTTATAATAACACAGAAATCAGACTCCTATTTGCATAAGAAATCCTAATTGAACTTAGTCTCTTCTCCTTGCAAGGATTCCTAGCCTGATATTCCCTTCTCTTTTCTTATTCCTTTTCGGATTCTTACTTCATTTCCTTGTGAGAGTGGGATAACTCGTTTTATCTTATCCGCAAGAATAGGGTATCGTCATCTTGAACGCGTCTCGCCGCCTGGTCGGTCTTCATGAGGTCGGTCATGACAGTCTTTTATGCTGAGAATGTTTCTGCCGACCTTATAGTGCTCGGTCATCCGAACCGAAGTGGTCGGTCACCTACCATTAAGTGCTCGACCCTCACTTATGTGGTCGGTCATGATAGTCCTTTTTAATGATTTTGACCAAGGAGGGAATTTACCCTTTTACCCCTGCCGTGCTGCTTAAATATCATAGTGTCTAAAAAACACCATCAACAT
Organism: Zanthoxylum bungeanum; assembly: GCA_019454045.1. Lineage (NCBI taxonomy): Eukaryota > Viridiplantae > Streptophyta > Magnoliopsida > Sapindales > Rutaceae > Zanthoxylum > Zanthoxylum bungeanum. The sequence goes on from SKCR01048973.1 coordinate 34,510, forward strand.
AGCCAAAGATAAAAATTTTTAATTTAAAATGTGAATCTGTAGAACCTTACGAATATAAAAATTGAATTATTAGAATCTTTAGACGATTATAAAATAACCAAAGACGGTTTTGAATTTACAAATGATGGTGAAATTATTTTCTGCCCTAAAGTTAGAGAATAAAAAGTAAATGCCAAATGAAATAAAATTCCCTTTATCTGTATATATCCAAATCGGATTTATAGAAAATAATATAACCACTTGTGCTCTCTTAGACACTGGATCTGAGATCACGTTAATCAATTGAGAGTTCATGTAATGCTCTGATGAAATTATTGACTTTATCTTGATTACTCATTTTTTACCTTTTGTTTTACTAGAGACTGTAAATATGACTCTTTCTTGTTCATTTGCTTTTATTATACTTTCAATCATAATAATTTTTAATCTATTTTCTATATTTTCAGGTTTAGAGTTTATTTTATTTTTAAAAACTTTAAGTTTTTTATTTAAATTATTTAGATCTTCAATATCTTTAAAAAATAAGCCGGGAAAAATACTAAAATTTTGTACATATAATTTTCCTCTTTAATCTTTCTCTTTTGTATTGTTTATATGTTCTTCTCCAATATAACAAATAAGTAGAATTGTCTGTAAGGGGCATAACTTGATTGTGTAGAGTTCAAGATTTTATCTTGAAGTCCTAAGTTCGAATTCAGAAATTATATTTCTTATAAGAGTTTGAGACAATTGGGAATTTTACCTATTCCGCTTAAGCTTGTAATGAGTGGTTTGGCAGTAAAATTTCCAACGATTAAAAAAAAAAGTAGAATCCAATTTTCATTTTCCTTGGTAATAACTAAAGTAATGGGCTCGTTTCTCTTTTTAATAATTATGGGCTGGGTATTACATAAATCATTTAATCAATTTGAATTAAATGTAATTGACCAAATTTAGAAGAAGGAAGCTCTTCAAGTAATTTTCTTATTCCTCGTTCCAATCACATCAACCCAGCGTGGTGATGAATTAATATGGATCAAATTAGAAATTAAAGCTTTAAGCTATAAATGTAAACAAGTAAACTACTTAGAAGAAGCAACTTTAACCATAGAAGATGTAAAAAAGGCAATAGCTGAAAACTATGGAGAAAATCCAATAGAAAAATGGGATATTCAAAAGGAATATGCTGAAATTAAATTAATTGACCAACTACCATAATCAGAGTTAAACCTATGATTTACAATAAAAAGATAAAGAAGAATTTAATAAACAAATAAAAGAGCTATTAGACCTAAAGCTGATAAGGCCTAGTAAAAGCCCACACAGTAGCCCAGCCTTTATGGTAAGAAATCATGCTGAAATTAAAAGAGGAAAAGCCCGAATGGTTATAAATTATAAAGAGCTAAATAAAGCAACACAATTTGATGGGTATTTTATACCTAACAAAAATGTTTTAATTAATCTAGCTAAAGGAAAAAATTATTACTCTAAATTCGATTGTAAATCAGGCTTTTGACAAATAAAATTAACTAAAGAGTCTGTGCCTTTGACGGCATTCAGTACCCCAAATGGTCATTATGAATGGCTAGTAATGTCTTTTGGATTAAAAAATGCACCTCAAATTTATCAAAGAAAAATGGATAAATTTTTTTTGTAAAGATAACAATCATATGTTACTATATGTTGATGACATTCTAATATGTTCTGAAACATATGAAGAACATAAAAAACATTTAAAAGAATTTTCTACTATATGTAAAACCAATGGTATAATTTTATCTCAAAAGAAAGCTGAAATAAAGAAAAGTGAAATTGATTTTTTGGGATTAACTATAAGTTCTAATGGAATAAAATTACAGCCTCATATATCTGAAAAAATAAAAGAATTCCCAGATGTTTTGTCAGATAGAAAAATGATCCAAAAATTTCTTGGATGTCTAAACTATTCTGAAAGCTTTATTCCAAACTTATCTAAAAAACGAGCAATTCTACAAAAATTATTAAAGAAATTAATACAAAGGATGGACTGTAGAACATACTGAAACGGTTAAAAAATTAAAAGTCTGTCAGATTCACTTTGACTACTGCTTCCTCCCATAACAAAAGTTCTGGGTTTTGAAGAATAATCAGGTTTTAAAGATAAATCTTTAGTAAAACTTTCTTTTACACCAGAAGGTGGTACCGGCTGTGAGCCTTGAGAAGAAGGAAGTAAATTATTTAGAATATTACACGAGTAATGAACAATTAGACCCATTAGAGATTTATATTATATAAAATTACCAAGTCCTTGGGATATTTACTTCATTAAAGAATTTGAAAATATGCAACTGAAAATCCTACAATCACCCCTAATACCTTAGGAAGTAGAATAAAATTTTTATTATTAGGTAGATTATTATTATTATTATTATTATTATTATTATTATTATTATTATTATATTATTATTATTAGGTAGATTATTATTATTATTATTATTATTATTATTATTATTAGGTAGATTATATTATTATATTATTATTATTATTAGGTAGATTATTATTATATTATTATTATTATTATTATTATTATTATTATTATTAGGTAGATTATTATTATATTATTATTATTATTATTAGGTAGATTATTATTATTATTATTATTATTATTATTTATTTATAATAATTATTATATTATTATTATTATTATTTATTATTATTATTAGAGAGAACGATTAATTTGGAATTAATCAGTAAATTAATATATTTGATATATTAAACGAAATTAGATTTCGACGCAGAATCAAAATTAGATTTTAATTCGGGCGAACGAATTAATTTAGAATTAATTTGTTAGCGACGTGAATAGTGATTTCGCTAGGCGTAATCATTTAATTACGACGCAACGGATAATTCGTTAATTTGGAATTAGCGAACCCGAGCCCGGGATTGTTTGCGAGCACATTCGCATTTCGAATTCGAGTGCGGCACGCAAGTCAAATCAAACGTCAAATCATTAGTCACATCAAGCGTCAAATCACATGTCACTTTGAGTGATGTGACATTTGAGAGATTGATGTGAGTTGATGTGAGGTGATTGAAAGAAAGCATTTAATGTTTGTTTTTTGAAATTGAAAAAGGTAAATGATTTATTTAATTTTTTGGAAAATATAAATAAACCTTTTACATTTTTTCTTTTTCCAATCTCTCTCTCTCTCCCTTTTACGGTATTAGGTTTTTTGGAGCCAAAAATGCTCCTCTCTTTCACGGTCTCAATGCCTCTTCTTCCTTTTGGTTTCTGTAAAACCGAGAGTGATGGAGATGGTGAAGACTTGATTTTGTTGCAAGATCTTTGTGCTAGCACACTGTATGAGGCATTATACATATGTTTCGGACTTGGATGATGAGACCTAACAAAGATAATTAAATTGGTAGCCAATTTGCACGCGAAAATCCATCAATCTATATTAAGCAAATATCCTTCCATTGAATGATTCTTGTTCAAGATCCGAAGTTGGCATTGGTTTGTTTTTGACCAAAGTCAAGACCTTTGTCAATCAAGGATGTACTTGAATCATGAGAGTTTTGTTGCATATCGGTGTCTTGTCCAAATCGTGATTTTTATTGGCCAAAGTCAAGATCACTTTTTGTCCAATGACATTGATTACGAAACTTTCCTCGTCAATGGGTCCCGCTTAACTGGAATCATTAGGTTTGTTTTTGGCCAAAGCCAAGGCCTAGATGATTCGGAGGATAGGGTTAGGAAAATGTAATGGATACATTGACATTATACATATGTTTCGGACTTGGATGTCCACCTAACCGGATCTAGGAATTGGATTGGATACAATTGATCTGTGAGATCTACCTAGTTAAATAGCATACAGCTTTTATTGGCCAAAATCAAGGTTGTGTGTTATTTAATAGGATCCTAGCCCACTAGGAAACACGATTTCCCGAGTACTCTCCACAGAGGGTTAGAGGCTCGACGAAAAATAGTGGGAGGCAAGTATTGAATTTGCAACATTCGTTCGAATGCTCGCTAAACACGCTCATTTTATTTTACTCGTCGTCATATTAAAAAGTATTAGTCGGACTATATTCTATGTTGTTTTAAAATATATATAGTTGGACTATATACAAACTCATTCAATATATAGTTGATTTTGTAATTGGATTATAGTAATCAATATAATTGAATTAAATGATAGTTGATTTTATAATGGGATTATAGTAATCAATATTAAAATTATAGTTGATTAAATATTGGATTATTGTAATCATTATAATAAATAGTACCTTAATAATTTGATTAAATAGTTGGACTATTAAAATCAAGTAAAGAATTGAAAAGGTTGAATGTTTAAAATATATAATTCAATTTTGGATAAATGTTTTAAATGATTTAATTTTCAATTGGGAATTAATAATAGGTTAATTTATTTGATAAAATAACTTATTATGACTAAGCCCATAATTAAGCAAATAGTAGAGCATAAAGTCTTTGGAAGATTTATGTGATATGACTTTAGTGCTTAATTAATATACTTATAATAAATCTATCTTTAGATTTAAAAGTATTAAAGTTGCAATTATTGACTATTCTAGTGGAGAAAAGTCAAAGTTTGCAATTGGGCATGTAGCACAAGGTGCACATCGTTTCGATATTCCGAAACCCAAGGCTTGGCCAAAGGTTTGTGAAATATTGAAAAGATAATTGACATATCCCAAGTGACTACCATTTGGATATGGAAGACACGAAGGAATTAAAGATAGGGCGAGGCTCTAACTTTAAAAATATTTGTCAAAGTTATGTTTACTACTAGTATTGAAATTGGATTTTAAATACTTAGTGTGGTACATAATACATATATGTATTGACGTGAGAATCCGCTGTGAGCTGGATACTGGCTTCAAGCGAGATTTCTCTGCGAATTGGAAACGGGACGAAAGTCACTGTTTCGACCGTAGATACCTAAATTTAGGAACTACTTTGGGTATGTACTTAAATTAGGAAATGTTATAATGTAACTAGTTTAACTAGAGACATTATCTCTATATCAGTGTTTAATCCATTGCAGATAAAACCTTTATATTCTAGAACACTAAAGTGTTTTCATATATAAAGATGATACTGAGATAATACATTGGATGTAAATAACAGAATTTATATTTTGAATATAATAAAATCTCAAACATATAAAATGACAAATAAATAGCTCAAATTGATTTGATCAATAGAGACTTATTTGTGGCATTGTTGTCTAGGACACAATTAAAGAAGACTCGTATATCCACACTTTTAAGAGTGGGTACTAGGACTGATTTGACTATTCAAATAAGGTCTACGAATCTAGTTTATTAGGTAAGATACCTAAAATACTATTTACTTGGTAATAGTAAAAGGGCCACCGATCTGTTAGCCCTATTCATGATGAATTAAGTGGGCCCATATCTAGCTAGGCTAGATGTGAACATGAATATTTCGTGACCTTAACGGATGTGACATCACGTTGTGGTTATGTGTTTCTTTTGAAGAACACAGATCGGAAACTTTAGAGTTTCGACACGAAGTAGACAAACAGATCGGCTATAGTGTTATTCCGCCACGGTAATACCGTAATGGAAAATACTTAAGCAGTAAGTTTCATACGTACATGCAAGAGTATGGTATTCTTTCAGATGAGGACTCCTCTCGAGACACGTCAGTTAGACGGTGTGTCCGAACTAAAACCGAATTTTGTTGGACATGATAAGATTTATCACGAGTCGCTCTGAGCTACTATTTCCTTCAACAGGATATGTATTAATAGTGCAAAACTTATTTAGAATAAGGTTCCATATAAATCTGTTTGACAGATATCATATAGGATATGAACAGGGAAGAAACGAGGTTTGTCATTCCTGATAATTTGGGTATGCCAGGCATAGCGTTTGGATGATACCAAACTAAGGACCCAAATTGGATAAGTGCCAATATAGGTTATCCTAAGGGAAACCTTAAGTATAATACTTATAAATCCCACATGAGAACAATATAATTGTTGCTCACCATGCGGTTTTCCTGAGAGGAATACCGATATGCAGTGGTCAGTGGGAGGATAGTGATACTCGATGAAAATCGGAGTAATACTGTTCAAGGCACGAAGTCCTTAATGGAACACAAATAGTTCATCTATGATGAAACTATACCATTAATCTTCAAATACACAAGAAACTAGTAGATCAGATAGAGTCAGAAAACAACCTAGGGTATGGGTTTCTGATCTCGCCCCATAAAGATGTCAATCTTATGGTGGGTGTACCATCCGACTACTTTTAGAGGAAGTAATACAAGGTATCGACTCCATGTTATGGCAAAGTGCCATGAATCCGAAATGGATTCCATGTATAAAAATCCTTTTGAAGATGCTTGTTGATAACTGTATATTTCATTTATGAAATATGTCAGTTACAATCAAAATCGCTTTCCTGAAAAAGAAACCTTTTGGAGGATGTTTACAACATCCTGACGATTTTGTATAAGACAAACTAGGTTTGCGGGTTATTCGATCCATGTTTGGATAAATGCAAGCATAAGGTTCTTGGAACTGTCGTTTTGAAATAATCATAATGGTTTATGATTTGACTCAAAACGAAATAATTCTTGTGTATATAGGAGGTTAGTGGGAGAGCCGCACTGACAGTGAAATTTCCCATAAAGCTATTGTTGAAAGCTTGCCTTTCAATAGAAATTCTCCGTAGAATTCTGGGGAGTAGTAACAATCTTTATTCAAGGAATAAAGATCTACTGGGATAGATTTGGAGTTGTTAACACCCTCTAGGAAATTGTACATTTAAAATGTACTTGTATTGGTGTCTCATACGCTTCGAGCATATGGAGTCACAATCGGGTCAATCCAAGTGATAGTCACTGGATTGAAGTTAAGAACATCTGTTAGTATCTCTAAGAACTAAAGATGCTATCTTTTACTATGGAGAAGGAGAACTTGAAGTGACTGGGATCACTGCAGCAAGTTTCCAAACGATTAAATACTGGCGGTACTATAAAGTTTGAACACCGGGACAGTGAGCTAGAAATCTTCCAAGAAGATAACTGTTGCCGAATAAACAACAAATGCGGATTATTGCTGCAGCTGATGGCAGCAATAGAAGCCATTTGGATAAAAAATAAATCTAATTAGATTAGATATAGTTCTGTTAGCAGCTGAGCTAGGCGTCAGCACAGGCTAAGGAATTAAAGGTCTCATCGACGATCCAGATATATACTTCTATATCATCTGATTCGTTCGGATCATACATCGTGGCGATGTGATGATCGTGTAAATCGCGTCAAACGATAATCGAACAAATCCGCTGACGAAAACTTTCCTCAGCAATTTGAGCGAACCTTACATAGTTCGGGTGTAGGACACTCGAGTGGTTGGCTATGTGCCAAGTGGGAGATTGTTGGATAATATGACCCATAGCGTCACTATTTGCACAGATCATTGTGTTGCTGTGGCAAATTAACTATGTAACAAGGAAATTGCACTCTCGTCATTTGTGATTAGATCACCATAGATATATAATGAAGAGAGTCCCTATGATTAGTTCCTGGATTGAGATGATATGAGACAGTATCAGTCCACGAAGGATTAATCATTAAATATCCCTAGCCGTAGTATTATCGAGACTGGACATCGATAATGCGGAATAGGCTAGTATTGCACTTGTGTGCGTTGTGAGGGCACAACGATAGTTCTCATATATATAAGTATTGGATACTTGTGCAAGTGCGATAGGAGGTCGTGTTTCACCGATGGTACGGGAAACAGCTTCGCTCTGGATAGACCCTTCGGAATCCCATTGGTATTATGACTAGGTGTCTATGGGAGGCCGAAATCAAGGTAAGTGTGTATAGTCTTAACCTGAGACTTGCATTGCTAATACTTACGACAATCGGTAAACTTTTGGTTGTGGTGGTTGGGGACTTTAAACGGGTTCTGTGTACACCACTTCTGGGTTTATCAGAGAGTCGTAGTGTATTGGATGTGATGTCAAGACGGAAGTGTCACTCCAGTCATAGTGGAGATGATGTCACGCAGGATACGGTATTAGTGCTCTTAAGTGATGCGCATCCAATCGTGATATTATGACCAGGTCATGAATATCCGATTATAGAGACTAGTTACCAGACATCCGATATGTGTTTCGGACGGGGCAGACACTTATCCAGCCCCAGCCCTAGCACATGACTATCCGATACTGGGCCATATGCACAATACAATTGTATACTACGCTTGATACAGATCTTAATATTCTTAAATGGATATGTCCGGAGAATTGGGTAGACTTGGTGCTTTGCTAGGAGTCGACCTTGTCTCGTAAATCGGTAGAACGTAGTACTTGGTACGTACGTTATTCAGATACTCCGACGACCGTATTTACTGCCAACTATCCGGAGATCTCATGGGTCGCTTCCCGATAATCCACCGATGACGCACAACTCGCACTCTTGAATAATCTGGGATTATATAGATGAGAGAGAAAATTAATCTAGGATTAATTACGGAGATATTTTATCTAGGATAAATATCGTCTAGAGAGAGATAACGATTAATTGGAATTAATCGGTAAATTAATATATTCGATATATTAAACAAAATTAGATTTCGACGCGGAATTAAAATTAGATTTTAATTCGGGCAAACGAGTTAATTTAGAATTAATTCGTTAGCGACATAAATATAATTTCGCTAGGCGCAATTATTTATTTAAATTCGATTTAATTAACGTCGCGACGTAAGTTCGGTATTTCGGAAATATCGAACCCGAACGCGTGAGTGCACGTGGGCCCACTTTCATTTGGAAACGTGGGGGCCCACATGACACATGTCATATTATGCATTATTAATTCTAATGCATTGCATGGAGATAGTGTACATGCACTCAATGGTTTTGCATGGAAATTGAGTGTTTGACACTCTAAGTTTATTATTAATTTAATAAATATTATGGCATAAATATAAATTGAATTTTTTGGTAACAAAAAATTAATTTGACAACACATTTTTCTCTCAAACTCTCTCATCTCTCTCACGCCAATAGTGGCTATTCTTCTTCCTGGTTTTGAACCAGTTTGGGCGTAAGCAATAGGGAAGCCAAGAGTTGGGTTTTCATGGTGAAAACCGCAAGTGCTAGCACACTACGAGTCTTGCGAAGGTGGTAGGGAGGTTCACCCATGAGGCGGGACTCATCCGACGGAGTTTGGAGCTTCGTTTTGAGACCCGAACTGCGAAGACAGTGAGCGTGGACTGGTTGCAGTGGCGTGAGCAAGACAGTGCGTTTTTGGCTTCGATTCGTCTCCAAATCGACTCAACCGACCAATGTGAGTATTCCGCTACCTCCGTTGATGTATTCACACATGTTTTCATGTCTTGATTTGATCTTGGGACCTTAGAATAAACCAACACAAACAACGGTTTTATTTTGCGCGAGTCCAACTCGATTGAGAATAAGTACATAAGGTACGAATTCACGAATTATATCGAACTACTTATTAAATCTAATTTATTTCGTATTCAATACTAATTCAATTATTTAATTCCAAATTAAATGTTTACACTTTAATGTGCTTTAAAGACTTAGATTCTAAATCTAATCCTATTGGGTCTCAAAGCCCACTAACATCCAATGTTTAATTTAATTCAAGTCAAATGGGCTTTCAATTGATTTATTAAGGCTTGGGTTTTGGTCAATGTGGGTCAAACCCAATTACCAAGCCCAAATAAGGAATCACCCTTAAATGCCATAAAACCAATTTTAAGCCCATAAGGCCCAATTAAATTTTTAAAGCCCATTATTATATTTGGACTTAATGGAGTGATTTAGGCCCAAATTGGATCCAATCCTTTTGGCCCAAATCTACTTGGTCCACCCAAGCTCATTATGCCCAAATACAATATTAAAAGCCCAATTCACCAATTAAGCCCATTAATTAAATTTTAATATTCCAAACATAAAGTCCAATTAATTAAGTGTAAAACCAAGATTAATATATTAAACCAAATATTTCAAAAATACCCATTTAATTTATTAATCATCTATTTTTCAAAATAAATGTCCAACATTAATTTTACAAAAATCAATTCCTTTACATGTCCATTAACATTCGGCCAAGGTGAGTTTTTTGTGTCGATTTGTTTTTTCAATCCGATTGAATTACTAATCTACGTCCCGTATACGTTCTAAGTCATCCAATGATCTTAAACACAAAAAATTCCAATCCACTCCAAGTAGCAACACATTCGGCCAAGGCATGAATTTGGGGAAAAAAATCATCCAATGCATTTTTCATAAAATTGATTTCATATTATGTCATTTTACATACTATAAGCATACTCATTCATCAATTTCACAAGAACATGCTTCAATCAATTTTACCCAAATTTTAACCTAAAGTATTTCATGCTTAACCATGGCTCCATGATACCATTGTTGGTTTCAATTATATGTCCCAAGGAAAGATTAAGCATTTAAATACAACAACGAATATATATTAAAAGATGAAGTATGGCGGAATCATACTTACAATGCTTTAGTGATGAAGAAAATCAAACCAAAAGTGGAAGCTCCAAGGTTGATGATTTTCGGCCAAGGAAGACAAGAGGTGGAAAGCTTCAAGCTTTAAGTATTCCAAGCCCTTGGAAGGTTTCCCTATCACCTCTTTATGATCCTTGAAGGTGCTAGCCTTTGTTGTGATTTTGAATGCACACTTCTTCAAATCTTGCCACAAAAATTGAAGAAATGGAGAGCCCAAAACTGCATGTAGTTTCGGCAATGTGAGAGAGAAAAGTTGAATGATTTTTTGTTACAAAAAATCAATTTATATTTATGCCATAATATTTATTAAATTAATAATAAACTTATGACACAAATCATGCAATGGCTTAGAGTGTCAAACACTCAAACTCCATGCAAAACCATTGAGTGTATTGTACACTATCACCATGCAATGTATTAACAATTAAATAATGCATAAAATGACATGTGTCATGTGGGCCCCACACAACCCAAATGAAAGTGGGCCCACGCGCACTCACGCGTTCGGGTTCGATATTTCCGAAATACCGAACTTTCGTCGCGACGTTAATTAAATCGAATTTAAATAAATAATTGCGCCTAGCGAAATTATTATTTACGTCGCTAACGAATTAATTATAAATTAACTCGTTTGCCTGAATTAAAATCTAATTTTAATTTCGCGTCGAAATCGAATTTCGATTATTATATCGAATATAATATTTTTACGATTAATTCCAAATTAATCGTTCTCTCTCTATGTATGTACTTTATCCAAGATAAAATCTCTCCGTAATTAATCCAAGATTAATCGAGTTTGAATCATACGTCATTGGTGAATCTTCAGGAAGCGACCCAAGAGATCTCCGGATATGTTGGCAGTAAATACGGTCGTCGGATAATCCGAACACGTACGTACCTCGTACTACGTTTTTACCGATTCACAAGACAAGGTTGGCTTCTAGCAAAGCGCCATGCCTACCCAATTCTCCAGAAATATTCTTATAGGAATATAAGATCTATATCAAGCGTAGTATACCGTAGTATTGCGTACATCGATCCAGTATCGGACGATCACATGTTAGGCCTGGGGCTGGAAATGTGTCTGCCCCGTACGAAACATATCGGACATCAAGCAACTAGTCTCTTTAAATCGGACAATCCTGACCTGGTCATATTGTCCCGACGGTTGCAACCTTTTATAGAGTACTAGTTCTGTGTCCTGCGTGATCATCACCTCCATATGTCTGAAGTGATACTTCCATCTCGACATCACATCCAGTACACTACGATTCTCGATAAACCCAGAAGAGGTTACACAGAACCGGTTAAGGTCCCCAACCACCAAATCCAAAGTTTACCAATTGTCGCAAGTACTAGCGATGTAAGTCTCAGGTTAAGACCATATACACCTACCCTGATGCGGCCTCCCATAGACACGCAGACATACTACCAAATGGATTCCGCGGGGTCTATCCAGAGCGAAGCTGTTTTCCGTACCATCGGTAAAACACAACCTCCTATCGCACTTGCATAAGTATCCAATACTTAAATATATGAGAACTATGCCGTTGTGCCCTCACAACGTGCACAAGCGCAATACTAGTCTATTCCGCATTATCGATGTCCGATCTCGATAATACTCCGACTAGGGATATTCAATGATTAAACCTTTATGGATTGATACTGTCTCATATCATCTCAATCCGGTATTAATCATATGGACTTTCTGTTGGACAAAATGACCCATAGCGTCACTATTTGCACAAATCATTGTGTTGTTGTAGCAAATTAACTATATGACAAGGAAATTGCACTCTCATCATTAGTGATTAGATCACGTAGATATATAAATGAAGAGAGGTCCATATGATTAGTTCCTGGATTGAGATGATATGAGACAGTATCAGTCCACGAAGGATTAATCATTAAATATCCCTAGCCGTAGTATTATCGAGACATGACATCGATAATGCGGAATAGGCTAGTATTGCACTTGTGCGTGTTGTGAGGGCACAACGGCATAGTTCTCATATATATAGTATTGGATACTTATGCACGTGCGATAGGAGGTCGTGTTTCACCGATGGTACGGGAAACAGCTTCGCTCTGGATAGACCCCTCGGAATCCCATTGGTATTATGACTATGTGTCTATGGGAGGCCGAAATCAAGGTAGGTGTGTATGGTCTTAACCTGAGACTTACATCGCTAATACTTACAATAATCGATAAACTTTGGTTTTGGTGGTAGGGGACTTTTAACAGGTTCTGCGTACACCACTTCTGGGTTTATCAGAGAGTCGTAGAGTATTGGGTGTGATGTCAAGACGGAGTGTCACTTCAGTCATATTGGAGTTGATGTCATGCAGGATACGGTACTAGTGCTCTTGAGTGTTGCGCAACCAATCGGGATATTGTGACCAGTCATGTATATCCGATTATAGAGACTATGTTACCAGACATCCGACATGTGCTTCGGACGGGGCAGACACTTATCCAGCCCCAGCCCTAGCACGTGACTATCCGATACTGGGCCAATATACACAATACTACGGTATACTACGCTTGATACAGATCTATATATTCCTGTAAGAATATTTCTGGAGAATTGGGTAGGCATGGCGCTTTGCTAGAAGCAACCTTGTCTTGTAAATCGATATAAACGTAGTACGAGGTACTTACGTGTTCGGACAGTCCGACGATCGTATTTACTGCCAACATATCCGGAGATCTCATGGGTCGCTTCCTGAAGATTCACCGATGATGTATAACTCGCACTTAATTAATCAGGGATTAATTAGAAGAGAGAGATAGAATTAATCTGGGATTAATTCGATGAGAGAGAAAATTAATCTGGGATTATTTGCGGAGATATTTTATCTGGGATAAAATATTAATTAAAGAGAGAGAACGATTAATTTGGAATTAATCGATAAATTAATATATTCGATATATTATCGAAATTGGATTTTGACGCGGAATTAAAATTAGATTTTAATTCGGGCGAACGAATTAATTTAGAATTAATTCGTTAGCGACTGAATAGTGATTTCGCTAGGCGTAATCATTTAATTACGACGCGACGGAAAATTCGTTAATTTGGAATTAGCGAACCCGAGCCTGAGAGTGATTGCGAGCGCATTCGCATTTCGAATTCGAGCGCGGCACGCGTCGTCACATCAGCGTCAAATCGTTTGTTCACATCATACGTCAAATCAATTGTCACTTTGAGTGATGTGACTTGACAACATGTCACTTTATTAAAGTGAATGTGATGTGACTTAAAGTAAAAAGTAACGGAGATGGAATATGAAAAGGTTTGGAATATATATATATGTTTTATTTATTTTTTGAAAATAAATGAATAATATATATATTACTTTTTCTTTTCCCTTTTTGACAATCATTATTCGGTCCTCTCTCTCTCCAACATGCAAGGCATACGGTTTCTCTTTTCCTCTCATCTTCTTCACGGCTTCACTGCCGATTTTCTTCTTGATTTTTCTGGTTTCACCGAATTTTTGAGAAGCAAATTGAAGAAGGCTTAGTGCTAGCACACCATGAGTGATACATAGGTGATAGGGAAGTGTCTTCATGAGCTTGGTTTTAATTTTTGAAGCTTGAAGCTTGGAGCTTCCATGGAAGTCATCCATGGCCGAAAATGGTGGAGTTCAAAATAGCCACAACCGAGCAGTCTAGCAGTTCACAGGACCAAAACCGAGCAACATGCAGTGCGAAAATGGGTCTTGTTCTTCATTTCATCAAAACCGAATTCAATGTGAGTTGATTCCGCACCTCCTTTGATGTGTTCATACTCGTTTTATGCATGTTTGTTGATCTTGGGACTTGATTTAACTCCAACAATGGTATCATGAGCTAATGGTTGCATAAAAAACGTATTAGGGTTCTTGAGCAATTTGGGGCTTTTTGATTTAGCATGATTTTAACAAATTGTTTGTTTAAGAATGCTTGTATATGATTTAATTTGAGTTATATGTAATCAATTTGATAAAAAAAATTAATTGGATTGATTTTCCCCAATTTGCTTAATGTTGGCCAAACTTTAAATTGGGCAAAATCGATTTTGACTTGTTTTGGTTAAATTGATTGTTTAAGCATGCTTGGATGATGTTTAATTGAGATTGTGCATGATCAATTTCAAGAAATTTGGTTGGATCCAATTTTCCCCAAAATTGAAGCTTGGACCGAAAATATGAACCCTAAATTGGCTTGGCATTATTTTGTTTTTTGATCATTGGGTGACTTAAAACAATTGGGTAATTTTGTATTGAAGTTTAATTGGATTGAATTTTGATTTGAAAATTTTGCCCAAAATTAGTGGGTGCCGAAAATCAAAGGCATGAAATTCATGGTGATTTTTGTTGTTTGATTCATTGGAAGAGTTAAACTGATTTGGGAAATGATGATTGTGGATT
>SKCR01048974.1:0-49461 GCA_019454045.1 Zanthoxylum bungeanum
GAGTTTGGTCATTATGAAACTGGACTTTAGTTTCTCCAACCAAAGGGGATTGGCGACCGGCTGGTACTTGTATAAACCTTGATTTCAGTTTCTCCCATTTATCAATGCTCCACATACACAGCTGCATCCAAAATTGAGTAAAATTACAGCTGACATCGTTCGTTAATCAAAATATTAAGAGTATTCAAACTTGCTTTGCTTATCAAATAACAGTTCCACAAAGAGTCTACAAACAATATCCAGTTACCTAACAGACTTTATCATAAATAAATAAATAACTGACTATGTCAAAAGAAAGGCCGAGCTTTTATATAGTAGGAAATAAATTAATTGTGCAAGGATTGTTATGAGAGTTGAGGTTTAAATAATTAATTCCGCATTCAGATTAAGGAGGTGTTTGTTTTTTGTTTTTCTCTAAACAGTGAATATATCTGAATTTGAATGAATGTTGAATAGATGTGAATGCATATGTGAGGTGTTTGTTTTTTGTTTTTCTCTAAACAGTGAATATATCTGAATTAAGGAGGTGTTTGTTTTTCTCTAAACAGTGAATATATCTGAATTTGACTGAATGTTGAATAGATGTGAATGCATATGTGAGGTGTTTGTTTTTCTCTAAACAGTGAATATATCTGAATTTGACTGAATGTTGAATAGATGTGAATGCATATGTGAATGACATGTTTTTTTTTTTTTTAACATCTGATCAGTGATTAGAAATGTCTGAAAACTAGTAATTTAACATTTATGTCTTTAAATTTGTATTCACATACACTGGACATACTATTAACCACCCAAAGAGCAGTGTTCGACAAAGCTGCAAGCTCCAGTTTGTTTGTTTGATTGTTTTACTTTAATCTTTACACCAAAGCAAAGCTGAATGTACCTTCAAATTCCTTGCAAGTCACAATGAGCATACAACAAATCAACTAACCTTGTCATTCATAATATATTAAGGTCACTCACATTGTATAATGTCAGTATTTCCAAGTGTCATACTTTTTATTAATCCTATATTATGTCCCCAATCCAAAAGTCAAACCATTTAAGCACATTACCATTTACTTTTAATTTTTCTTCTCCTAATTTAAACCAGTAATTTTAGAGGAAAAATTAGTATGTTAGATGTAATCACGCAAGTAGCATTTTCTCAAAAACCGAGCTACAATAAATCAAGATCCTATAATAAGATAGAATGAGTAATAAATGATATATGATATTACAGTATAAAGAAGTCAGCAATTAACCTGTGCATCTGCCCCTGAAGACACCAATGCATTTAAAGTTGGGGAAAAAGCAAGCCCTGTTATTCGATTCTGGTGACCCTTAAGTTTGGTTTTAACCTGCCAAAAACAACCAAGATTATAAGTAGGCTTAATAATCATATCATACACTAGGCTGAAGATAATAAAGGGGTATATGATTAGATCATTGTATTAATCAATTGATTCCTTAAAACAGGTTAGTAACCATAAGATTTTCCTTTCCGTTAATCTCATCCCATAAAATGAATAAACATCCCTCTTGCCATCAAATTTGTAGAGAAAATTTGGCAAATAAGCACAAATTAAATTATTTGTACAGAGAATTACAGGAATTCTGCAAAACCAGTTTAGCAATTGCATTAACACTCTGAAAATAGAACAATAACCATTACTAACTTTAGCAACAACGGAGAAACTATCATCTTATAATGGGACATATTGTAACCAATGATACAATGCAACTAGATTATAAAATTAACAAAATAAAAGTAAAAACTAAGTGAGATACCTCACCTCATCAACTCTGACATTATATATTTGAACCGAAGAATCCTCCATGCCAATGGCAATAATATTATTATCTTGTGGATGGAATGCCAAAAAGGTAGCTGCAGGAGGTGGGGGCATAAACATTGTCATGACCTGAGAGACAGTCACAAATTTCATTCATTCACGAGGAATTTCAACACATTTCATATCCAATTTTTAAAATTATGTCGATGGACAAGAAAAGAATACAGCTTTTAAATCTGGAGATGCTACGATAATTTATAACTAACCTTGAATGTCATCATGTTGAACAAGGAGACCTTCCCGCCCGATGCAGACATAACATAAGAATCATTTTTAGATAGCGCAATGCAAGCAGCAGACTCTTCAGCTGGCTTACTGTCATTTATGTCATTGGTCATAAGAGTCCCACTAGGAGGCTGCCACAATTGAGGCGCCACAAAAGCAGTAGCCTGCAAGTTTGCAGTAGACTAATGTAAGAAACACCATTCATATAAACAGAAAAGGAGTTTGCAAATGGAAAGGAATAAACCTTCCCTGACGGATTCCTTTCAGTACGCTGCCATTTCCAAAGCTTGTGAACAGCATTGCTGGCAAGGGCCAATAAAGATAGGCCAGAGTTGGTGTAGATCAACCGAACTACCTGAAATTTAAGGTCTATTTACCTCCATTCAGAAGATAAAAGTTGCTAAAGATAGAGCAAGCATGTGTACACTTGACTGATACGGATGTTACGAGATTGTGTAGATTAGACACTCAACCTCAAGTGTGTGATTTATTTATCAAATTCTTACGATATATGAAGACGTATAATACTTCCATGACAAGTCCAACATATAAAGATATGATGTTGGTTTTTTAGAAACCAAACAAGCAAAAATAAAAACTCAAGAACAGGATATCCAATATAGTGGAAGCACAGGGTTCTCCCAGCCCCAACACCATTTTTAATAAGAAACGAAGAGATATGGTGTTCTTCCCAAATTCAAAGTAAAATTCAAATTTTCATTACCACCTACCTTGCTTGCAGCTATAGGATCAGGCAATCGCATGGCTTTAATTTGTGATGGATCTGAAACATCAGGAATTTTCCAGCTCTTAATCTTGTCTAAATCATCTGCTACCCGTGGTTTAACATCAACCAGTCTGCTACTGTCTATAGTACCCTGCAGTGACACAATATATAAACTTATGATCCATATAGGCCTAAACTACTGCATGCAATTAAAAAACAAAACTTACAAGACTGCCGATAGATACAGAAGGCGGACCCCTATCATGGCGTTCTGGAGTTGGGGCAATGGCACCAGAAACATTTGCTGCTGGACCTAGAGCATTGATAGTCAATGGCTGGAAAAAAAGGTGAATAAGAAACATAAATGACAAAACGGAAAAAGCAAATTGATTAAAAAATTTACAAGTACAGTATAAATTAAAAGAAGACATTAAGGTCTCTCTCTCTCTCTCTTTTCCTTGAGCAACAGCTTCAATTAAAAATCCAAACTTACCAATAAAGTCACCACCATATGCTTCGAGAACAATGTACTATATAGAACATTATATTTTTACAATCCGAGATTATCACAGAAATTGTGGCCAATATTCATTTTTGCACAATCAGGAATGTCATTTTTCAGTAAAGATAAAACAAACTTTACTATTACTAATATGAAGATTATGGACAGTTCGTTTGCTTTTCAGAAACCCCTATACCCTATTATATCATTAATATAAAACACAGGTCTCCTTTCTTATAAAGAGAAAAAGGATAAAACATCTCAATCATGAATCAATCGTATCCCAACATTTTGGTTTAAACTAGCAATTTCTAACCTTGTGCAAGTAACATTTTCAGCTAAAACTCCTGTCTTAACCTGGCTATTCTTCCAAGTTCCAACACAAAATCATATTTCCAAATACCTTCCATTTGATGACACTTAATTAGCATCAAACAATTATGAAGAATAGACAACTACCAATTAAACTAATCAATCGATCAGGTTACAAATTGTAAGACTCTTATAATTCTACTAGGATGAGACAAATTGCATTAGAGCAAATCATTCCAAGCTAAACCACTCCACTCCAACAGTACCACAAAAATCAATCTGCTTTAAGCAAACATAAGATCATGGGGAATATTAAAATCATAGGTTCTGTGTACAAAGAAAAGCAACTATCCTTGGACTTGAAGCAAATAGTGATAAAATTGACACATGAACTGTACCACTCAAAAGAAAATATTCTTACAACAAAAATGAGACCTTCGGAGTTTTTTTTTTGGGAATACCGGGGAAACCCCACGTCATCCATACTGGGGTCATTGGACCAAATAGATCAATTAGGGTTTATGGAGATAACTGAAATTGGTCTTCAACTCCAACTGATATATTAAGAAAAAAGATATTAATCAAAGAGATTGCTCTCTGATTGCAGGCTTTTACTTGTAAACTAACAGTTTCAAATGGCAGGATAGGGGGAAAGGTGTTCCTAGCTAGCCACTTCTTCTGGGTTACACAATGAAAAAAATAACAAATCAACAACCAAAGCTCAGAATTACCTTAGAACTGATGGGTTCAGAAGGGCCCTGATTTCTATCGATGGCCCTGCTCTCCAACATTCTTATCAAGCGCAAACCATCACTGTTGGCTAAAATTTTGATACCATTATCACTTGTTGTGACAGCCAACAAAGATCCTTCCTTGTTAAATCTCAATCTAGGACTTGCCTGCAAAGAGTAGAACCGAATTAACAACTCTACATATCAACGGTTAAATACTCACTAATAAAGAACACTAACCGGCAATCCACCATCCGCATCAACAGTTGTCAACATATTCATATTGTCCATATCCCAGAATTTAATTTGAAATTCATCACCAGCAGCTAAAAACCGATTCCTCGTCGTGTCAAACTGGACAACACCTAAAGATCGCTTCCTGAAACCAGAGTATGTACGCTTGATGGCTCCTTCACTCTCATTCCACTCCACTAAATGGGATTCACCTTCTTTACTTGTTCCACATGAGAAGAGCCTGCAAGAAAGAGTACAGCAGTCCTATTTGTAAATATATGATTTAAGAACTATTAAATTAACATCACACAAATGGTATTCTCTTAAAAATCCAGGTAAGATGCTCCTTTATTTCCTAGATGCCATTAGAACCTAGGAAAAAATACCATCTTATACATAAAGTGATTACATACATAAGGCACCATGTCACATACTATGTAAAAAGGTGTTAAACTATATTAGCTTCTTCCATCTGACTGTAAGCAAGCTTTACCTAGTTCCGTCGGCACTATATGCCATCATCGTGCACCAATTTCCAGGAGCATCATAGTCCACTCTAGGTCCCAAGCAGTCATATAGCCAAGCTTTAATCTTCCCATCAATGGCAGTAGAAAAGATAAACTGAACACATTGACATTGCAAAATGGATAATATCAGATTTCATATGGGTTGAAACTTGAAACTTGAAACTAGTTTATTTCTTTGAGCTATTTGTTATGAAGAGGGGAAAAAAAGGGAAAAAATGAAAAATACTACAATATAATCCCCAACCATGAAATAAAAATTGATAGATGGAAACAACTTCTTAGAGAATTGACCTGAATATTTTCTTTGTGGTGTGGGCAAACTGAATATACAGGAGTTTCATGGCCCTCAAAGGTATACTGTTTACGTCCACCTACAGCATCCCATACCTGTCACAGGACCGGAGAAACCAAAATGAGAATCGCAGCAAGCCAGAATTGAAAATGGAGAGAGAGAACTATAATGAGGAAACAGTCATTTCTGCTTTTGTAGAGAAGCATGTGACCCCCTTTAAGGTGATACCTTAATCATCTTGTCATCACCGCAAGTAATAATACACAGTTGCTTGTTGGGATGAGCAAATGCAATGTCGTTAACACCACCAACATGGGCATCAATCTAAGAGATGAGATAAGTGGTCAATAGCCTGTATCTAGCCATTGATAGGCCCAAAACACATTCAGAATACAGAACACACCTCTAAGTGCTGCCTTAGTTCACCAGTTGGGTTGTAGGTATAGACCTGAACAATGTGTTTAGAAAATGCGACACCTAGACAAACAAAATTTGATAAAGAGAACAGCAGAGTAATGCAATAAATAGGGATTTCATTCACACTCACAAGCTGGTGATTCATATACTTACCAAGCATAAGTCCGTCAGGGCCCCATACACACCGATTAACTGATATTGCAGCATCATTTAACAATGAATTCTGGTATCATTAGTTAAAAAAAAAGGATTAATCAGTGTTTCAATTCCTAAAAACGTAAGAAGGGTCCAGTGTGGAACTGTTTACTAGTCAAGCCATGAACTCTTTGTGGCTATGATCAGAGCTATTTCCAATCCCACCTTCATTACAAATTAGGTAAGTATATGTGTACGAGAGATTACCCACACGTTTATGTCATTCTCGACTTAATTAAAAGAAATAAGGAATGTCGATACTCAGTGCCCTCTAGGAAGCTAAGAAAGAGCATACCTGCAATGGCATTGAAGCAGCTGAAATATCCCAAACCTTGAACGGTTTATGTGCCAACCTTTCTCGGGACCCAACTTCCCATAGGCTAATGTCACCAACATTTGTCCCGACTACAAACAGAAGATTGAAAATTTTGAATGACGAATCAGTGTCTGTTAAATTGTTTAATAATTTTTGTATTCAAAACAGAAAGTATTATTAAGATAGAAAAGAAAAGTACAAATGTGAACCAGAGGTCCACACAGGAATCAAAAACAGCCTCCAATAAGCTATCAAAATCTGTACAGCAACTAACCAAACCATCTATGAACTCTTCTATGACATTATATCAAACAATGTATTTTCCCAAGTTCCAACCTAGAAGAATAGTTTGCTGCTGCGGATGAAAATCCATGCTCATGACATTGGATCCTTGGTTTAGGGTCCGCACAACAGTTTTAGTAAGGTCATCTTGAGAATAGACATTGGGAGTATGGGCTACACCAGCAAAAGATGCCTACAAAGACCAAATGATCATATACATAGTCATGTAAGAGGAAAGAAAATAAAAGAGATAGAAAACAGTAACAATCCCATATGAAGACCAGCAATATACTTATAACAGTTATCAACTAGAGAGAGAACTTGAGAAAGAAAAACTTATCCGACTTATCCACACCTCATCTGATTGGCCAGTGCGGATTCGCTTCATCAAGTGATCTGAATCAGCAGATTGATAATCCATCCCTGTCATACCTGTTGGTGTCCTTGGGTGTTTCAAGAATGCAACTGAAAATCATTAAGAAAATCACAGAACATAAGTCTATAGAGAGCAGAAAAGCAAACCAAACTAACATAAGCATATAGAGAGCAGAAAAGCAAAACAAACTATTTAGTTGCATATATCCTTACCAGTACCAGAAGGCTGCACAAAACCAGGGGGACCTGCTGCCACTGTGGGGTGGGGCAAAGAAGGGTTACTGTTCGCCATCCACCCAGCAATAGCACCAGGAGATGGGGAAACAACAGGCTGAAATGGCTGCACATTTAACATTCATTGCGATTATTATCAGGCATTTGCAAGTTTTGTATGGCAGATAGATGTAATTTACTTACACTATGAGCACCAATAGGAGGAAATACCCCAGCCTTAGGAATCGGTCCCACAAGCGGGTTGTTTGTAGGAGGAGGACGAGCTCCATTAGTTGTAGGAGCACAAGAATGATCATTGAAAAGTGTTTTAATATCAGGGTTTGGACGAGGATTCTTGCAAAGCTGATGCTGCCAATTTAGACTGTGAAATCAAAAGCCGACATGAGTTTTTACTAAATATCCCACGTTAGGAGGAACTATGATCAGTTGCATGACTAAACTTAATGGCATGAATTACCTTATACACACAGCTGAAAACTAAAAGGCAAACCCAGTTTAGAAATAAACAACCATACATACAACGGATTCGCTAGGTTTTGTCTTTACCAAAAGCATCCACTACATGTGCCAAAAATTAAAGTAACAGTAAAAGCTTCAAGAATAACCTCTGGTTTATTAATGTTCTCAGTCGTGAACTTTAACAAGGTGCTAAAAAATTAAAGTAACAGGAAAATATTCAAGAACAACCTCTGGTTTATTAATGTCCTCAGTCGTGAACTTTTAAAGGCTGGGAATGTAAGCTTGTCGCGAAACAGGGGGTTTGCTTCGATTAGCTTTTTAAGCTCTACAAGCATGATATTTCGAGCTGATTTTGTGTCTCCATACTTGGAAAGCTGCTCATTTTGCCTGATAAAAAGTGCACAGAGCAAGGATTAACTAAAAGCGACCACATAGCAAGCCATAAGAATTAATAAGAATGCCATAGAAGGCACCTAAAGTTATCAAGTGTAAGAAGCTGGGTAATCTCCTTGAAAAGTTCCTCGTTGAATGATGAGAAAACCTTAAGATCCTTGACAAGAATCTCAACAGCCTTTGCTCGATCTTGCCTGATAGCAGTAAGGCAGGAAAATAACATTATTAAATATCATATAGTTTAACCATAAACAAAAAATTTCAGATCACAAATGAAGAACTCAAAAATCTGCAAGGCAACAGATAACTACGACGGCCTTTCTAAGTAGAACAGAAGTACACCACCTCACTGTTAATTCTTAAAATGTCCTCATCACATCAATTTCGTATGATATTGGCTCAATTTTCATAGGCATTTGGCACAACTCATTCAGCAGTATAGCACTATCATTTTAAATCTTAGGCATTGACATCAAAGACAAAACTTACCTATCAAGAGCTTCCAAATACTTCTGCTTCCTAATTTCAAAGAATACCTTCATCGAGTACCTGTTATCTTCAACCTTTGTGAACCCACATAGATACCGTTCAACCTCATCCCATTCACCAGCCTGGACTTGATCTTCAAAATGCTTCATATTGAAGAAAAAACCAGACTCTTGCTCCAACCTAATATTCAGTTTCGAAATAACAAATACACAGAGACAAAAAGGGGGATTAGCAATTTATCTACGCCTCAACTGTCTTAAGCTCCATCCGGCACCGGACGAGATGCAGAAAATAAGGAAACAACTAACGAATTACTATGCAAGCACTGTGAAAGTAATTGTCTCGCTACGAAAAGCTAAAGCCATCCAATTTTGTCTATCAAAAGCAAGCAAAGTACTTCAAAAGTGATAAGCACGTTTCCAAATTTTCAAATAGTTTAACACCAAAACTGTAGAACTCCATTCAATTAAGCCCAAAACAATATATCATCCTAATATTGTCAACAAGCTGTACTTGACTATAAGTTTAAATTAACACGATTCTTTGAATCCCATAGTTGTCCCGGCAGCAAAAAATAATCTCAAAATGAAAGAAAACGATCAAAATAAAAATAAACTTACTTATGAACCGCTTCCTTGAACTTTTCCTCATCCAAGAACTGTAGTATCAAAAATACCAGTTCCCTACTTAAGGAAGACATCGTTCCCGGTACTCCTAACGACTCCAGCGCAAAGTTGCAATATTAAACAAACTCAACAAAATTGACAGTAGCCAACCCAAGTTCGCCCCAAGAATAATATCACAACTTAACAAACACTCAACAATTTAATAATGTACCCAAAAGCTGTTTCTTCCTCAGTTGTTTTTGCAACAATAACATACCTCTGAATTCAATTCACCAGACAACAAAACACAATGAGCCTTTGCAAATCAACAGAGTTCAACATATGATAAACCCTAAATTACCCAGAAGCTATTCGTTCTTCAATTCTCTTGTGCCT
Source organism: Zanthoxylum bungeanum (assembly GCA_019454045.1). Taxonomy (NCBI): domain Eukaryota; kingdom Viridiplantae; phylum Streptophyta; class Magnoliopsida; order Sapindales; family Rutaceae; genus Zanthoxylum; species Zanthoxylum bungeanum. The sequence continues at coordinate 9,550 of SKCR01048974.1, forward strand.
TTGTATATTCTTTCAATAAATCATTCATAAACACAATAAATTTCTTCACCAACACAACTAAAACCCCAAACTGAATGTATAATATGTAAATGACAAAGCACACTTCACATAAACCCTAAAATTCAATTTCAATTTCAAATTCAAATTCAAAGATCCAACAACAGTAAAGTTGAATCCAGGAATGAAACATCAACCGACAAAATCACAACCAAGTTACCATAAAACGATAAATATATCTTCTTTCATCTTAAACGGGACCGAAAATGAATTAGGATTAGGGTTTTTTCTATCTTCTTTCACTTGCAAATAATAATAACGATGCTTGTTTGGTGTTTGCAGCAACCACCACCCCCGCTCTCGACAGAGGGTTTAAATAAATTTTGATTTACGGTAAAATTATTTTTACCACCCGAAATTTTGGGTATATTCAAAATTAGTCGAAAAGTTTTTAATAAATTCATTTTGTCGCAGTAGTTAAAAATATAATATTTTTCATTTTGATGTAATTAAAAGAAAATTATTTGGGAAATTAGTTAAATTATGCAAGAAAAAAAATGACATTTTCCCCAATTAGCCATTATAATAAAGATGTCATATTACCCTCTTGATATAAGTAATGTCATAACTTCAAAAGAATCCATAAAACACAATTTTCCTTCTCATTCTTAAATAATTTTTCTCTCAACCGAACTTCGACAATGTAAGTTGAGGTATGTTTCATTTTAAAGACTTACTTTTATAGTATATGTGTATTTTTTTCTCTCATATTATTGAAGAATTATTAATTTTTTTTTATGGTTAGATTTAAACCTTGTTATATATAGTGTTGGAAGTGATGATCATAACGTATATGAGCAACAGACGATGTCGCACTGTGCGATAAGCAGAACGACAAGCATCTCCTCATAGTGAGATGCACATCATCTGTAACATCCTCAATCCGAGAGATGCTACCGGCATGGGATAGGTCGTACTACCCTCATATACCTCTGACTTCTGATAACCATAAACAATCATAATACTCTTTTCTTTATTTAAATATCTTATGTATGAGACCGTAGCCCAAACTCAATAATATAGCATGCAATCTCAACATTAATCATGGTATACTCAATAACACTTACATTTACAATGACCATCACATATCTAAAGACTAATGCATGACTTTTACTCGACTCGGAGTGGACTTTCACTCTCCTTGTTCTGAACTGGTGGACTTCATACCCCAGTGACTGCAATAATATCTGTCATCCTGAGCTCGTCCTCCGAGAATACCTGTAAAACAAGGAAACTGTGAGTGGGGGGTTAGACTGTTATACGATCTAATTGAGTGGACGATATAAAATGAAAACTGAAATACAGTTGTGAAAATATTTGGTTTTAAAATGGTATTTGATTTATGGTTTTCAAAGTTATGATTTTGTTTACAAAGGATAAAGGAATTATTTTCTGCCACGGTGATTGATGTTTTACGTTTTTGACCCTCCGTGGTGATCGTTTATGTTTCGTTCCGGGTTGGCCACCGGGGCGCTCGTTATGGGTCCATACCATCGGAAAATGGCTGGCCCACTACCCTGTTGACATGGTTCGTACACTGTCTGCTCTTTGCGTGCAATTGAGCAGTGGACAATCGGTATGTATTTTGAGAACATTGCATCAAAGATTTTATTGTGATTTACACATATTTATGTTTTGGGGGGAAATGGATTAGATGCATTTCGATTTGATGTTTTTCGACATTACATTTTTGATATTATGCGATTTGACGTTTTTATATGTTTCCGTATCAGCGATCGTTTTATGATTTTCTTGATGTGTTTTCTTTGAGATGATCGATCATTGTTATGTTTCCGCCCCGATGATCGGTGTATGTATTTATGTTTTTCATGACTCATCATATATTTCCACCGGGGTGATCGTTAGGGTCTAAGCCATCAGAAATGGTACGACCCAACCCTCTGTAGGCAGGGGATCGGTTCGTTCATTGTCCGATCTGTGCGCGCGATTCGGGCATTGGGCGCTCGTTTATATTTCGTCCGGTGAGCTGTGCTGGATGATCGGTATGGTTTTATGATAATGAATTTTGAAACTGATTTTGTTTATAGTAAAAATGATTTCTTAAATGTATTTTCAATTGGTTTTCAACAGATTTCAAACTACCAACATCATAAGAGCTTATAGGGTTATTTAATACTTCCGGCTGTGTCTATAGATATATTAGTCGATATAAAAGGTTATGTTCATTATAAGATATATAGGTAGGTTTATAGTTAGATGTGGATCTTATAGGTATATATATGTATATGCAGTCTTACATTAATGCATGATAACATTATTGCATTTATATGTATATATGATTGATATTGTATGAAATGTATGATTATATAAAAGAAACCTTTTGTATTTGGCAGTGAATGACAATATGATTTATATACAAATGTATATATGATTGATAATAGTGAGGTGAATATTTGAAAGGTAGAATATTTTATAACTCTAATTTGATGACATTTCAATGAGATAAAAGGAAGATAATTATAGTAAATGCTCGATCTAGATTATCAAAAAGTGACTAGGTAAGTATTGAAATGTCAGGGTAGCGCAGCGGAAATGTAATGAGATTTGTTTTTGTGAGTAAGGATTTAGAAACTTGCTGTTTATTTTATGGTTGTTGAAATGGTAATAGGAAACATGATTCAAATATATGTAGAGATAGACACAGAAATTATTGACAAGTAACATATTTGTAAAATGGATAAGAGATATATGGTTAAATTCAGACTCGGTAAATACTTGTATGGTTTTAAAGACAGCACAGGAAATACAGAAACAATATATAGACTAATTGTGTGTAAGACGCTCAAGGAATGAGCATAGTTACTTACTGAGTCTTGTGACTCACAACCCAACAGTGTTTGTTAGTTTTGCAGGATGGTGACATGTTCGGTCGACCACAGACACCAGTACTGGAGAAGCTGGATAGCAGCGTTGCAGTCAGTCAGTCACGGGGTCTTGGGAGTATAAGGGTCAAGTTGCATAAGTCTGGTTGTAAAGTAATTGAGTTGTATAGTATAGTTGTATAGAGTTTATGTTTATAGTTGTATAGAGTTTAAGTTTATAAAAAATTTTATTTATACATATTTTCGGGCATGGAACTCAATTGTATAAGTCTTGAATTTATTATTTTAGTATTAGATTGTGTGTTGGGCCCTATAGGTTGTATTGAGATGTTGGACTTTGATCCAGGTTGCATGAATTTTAGTAGAGGTCATGCCGAAATTTCGTTAGAGTTAGAGGCTTATGGACTCAGGATTAGACTGTCTCATGCCGGTAGCATCCTATCCTAGGCGGGATGTTACATATACATATGTAAAAATGAAGTTAATAATCATAATCATCGGCAAACAATGAAGAATAATGTTGTTGGTTATATGATAAAGGAAAAGTATACTAGTGGGAAACGGTCACACCCTCCGAGAGCTATAATTGCTGACTTACAGATTGAGATAACGTATATGTGTCATATATCTCTACGTGCTCTTTTTAAAACATTTCCTCTTTGCCCTCCAATATTTTTTCTAGACTCAACATATATAACATTTCATGAATGTCTTCCCTAATGACAACCCAAAAGCATATATTTATCATCCATCAACTCCATCAGGCCATAATCAACTGATCTCCCCTTCGGTCGAGCCATAAATACCCTATAACAATATAGAGGGAATTAAGAATAATGGTTATTATGTAAAAGTTTGAATTTGGGGTGACCAAGTCATCAACGAAACGGTTCGTGGCTCGTTATGCAATATATTATTCTAAATGACAATTTTGAACGACACGGTCAGCCAACAACGACAATGCAATTTTGGTGATAAATAGATTTTGATACAAATGAATTGTATATATGTAAAAATGATGTTAATAATCATAATTATCGCAAACTATGAGGAATAATGTTGTTGGTACATGATAAAGGAAAAGTATGCTGGTGGGAAACGATCACACCCTTCGAGAGCTATAATTGCTGACTTACAGGTTGAGATAACGTATACGTGCCATATTGTAGGACACAGAAATCGGCGAGGCTGTTCCAGGCTCGCGGCCCGGTCGGGAGTACGGAGTAGCTCGCGGGGGACTAAACCGGAGAATAATGGAGTCGCCACCCAGTGTGAACTGGGAAATGATTTAAGGCCGCACTCACCCCTCGTAAGGGAAGACCTCAAATCGTTGGGTTCGGAATGGTCCCTTACTTATGTCACTTGTAATGAATGGATTTGTATCATAATCTAACCAAGTCTACGCAACATACATCTACAAGATAACTTTTTGCATACAACCTATATCTAAGTTTGCATACAACCTATATCTAAGTCCGCATGCATAGAGGTAAATCGACATAACGGCAAGCACATAATTCATAAACAATGAAGCGCAATAGTGTAACTAAACAACTATGAAGGCATTAATAATGAAAGCTGTACGGGCCAAATTTGGTCCAAGGGCAATTTCGACATTTTACTTCGGGCCCAATACTAGGCCCCCAACATGATCCAAGCCCAAGTTACCATCACAGATTCTCACTAATGGAACCCCCAAGTTTGATGTACATAAAGGCCCAGAGATCCACAAACCTAGGCCCAATAAAGTATCACACGCCCAATCCATAATCAAAGGCTCACCCAACGCCAGCCCACGTACGCCCAAGGTCATAAACACCATTCATGAACCCATCCGTTCCAGCCTACAAACGGGCAAAATGCAGTAATAGCTCCTCATGAGTCGATCTAACGGATGAGCAATCAAATAGCAATAAAGACACATTATTACAACATGTATATATAGGAACGAGGCTCCAGGAGGAAGGGATTCAACTTCTAGCTCTCCTACTCACAACCTTGAGACATCTTCAAGCCCACCACACCACTGACTGATCGCCCTCACGGCACCATACTAAGTTCAAGGTAGCATCTAACCTTTGACTTCCCACCTTCTAATTCCTTAGTACCTTCGCTAACTGAGCGTCGGAGTGCCCCCGGCACCCACCACACCGGGGGTAGTCTACTCCGCCCCACTCTACATTTGTTGCAGGATCGCCAGTGCCCTCATCTCAACGAAATCTCGATGTTGACCTCGGGTGAAAACCAGTGTCTACAAAAGCGAGCATGCAATCTCATGAACATATAGAATAAATAAATGCGGAAATATAAATAAAAAAAAGATAGGCGATAATGATATGGTTAATTACGTAATGCAAAAGGAATGACCAAAGAGGCAAATATGCATGAAACATGATAACGTAAATTGTCCAGTACGTGCGCGTTCGTGTAGCGTTCGTGAACGTGTTCGAACGGTAAACAGAATGTCCGCGTTCGTATAGCGTTCGAGAACGCGTTCGAACAGGATAAGACCTGATGCACGGTAAAACAAAATACATGCGCATTCGTATAGCGTCCTGAGAAGCGTTCGAACGTAAATGAAACAGAATGTCCGCATTCGTATAGCATTCGAAAACGCGTTCGAACGGGGTAAGACCTGATGCATGATAAAACAAAATAGATGCACATTCGAGTAGCGTTCGTAAACGCGTTCGAACGGAATGAGGCATAATGCATACGTTCGTGTAGCATTCGAAAACGCGTTCGAACAAGATTACCAAAATGACATTTGAAATGACACAAACACATGCATGGATAAACAAATACATAATGTAGGACCTCGTATGCCCGATTGAACATATTTCACATTTAATCGAGTGTACTTCGTCCTGCGTGGCAAAACATCATGGTAAATGTAGCCTTTAGGCATTTCCCTCGAATGGAGGACCTTTAATCCACCCTAGTTAGCCCATGCGCATTAGATTACAATGCATGAATAAACAAAGAGATAACATGCGAAAAATAAATAACGGAATAATAAAAGGCGCGGCAAAATATCGTGGTAAATGTAGTCTTTTAGATTTTTTTTCTCAAATAGAGGACCTTTAAACCAATATAATTAGCCCATGCGCATCAAGAAATAATGCATAGAAGATAAATAAAGCAAAAATATGGGACCTCGTATGCCCGATTGAACATATTTCGCATTCAATCGAGTGTACCTCATCCGGCGCGGTAAAACATCGTGGTAAAGATAGCCCTTAAGTATTTCCCTCGAATTGAGGACTTTTAATCAACCCTAGTTAGCCCATGCATAGTAGATAAACAATAAAGAAAAAGACACATAGAAAGTAGATAACGAGACAATGAACACAAAAATGCCTAAGACATGATAAAAGAATCTGTCCAGCATGCCCGCGTTCATGTAGCGTTATGATACGTGTTCGAACTGGGGCGAGACAGAATGTGTGCGTTCGAATAGCGTTCGGGAACGCGTTCGAACGAAGTGGCGAAAGTGGTATCCATAATGTAGTAAACATATGTGGGAATGTTTCCCCAAGTGGTACGTGGAGTTATATCCCAAGTACAGACCGCACTACCGTCTATTTGGATTCGGCTATGGAATTTATGTCTGGGTTTCCATCCGATATACCTCGAGAGGCAACATTCACACATTAACACAATGCAATCATAAAAATGGGCATTAAGTATGATAATGCATATAACAACACATAAGTAAAAAAAGAAACATGTGGAATGATAAAGAACTAATAATACGAAATAAATGTGCGATAAATAAATAAAGGAACGTTAAAGAAATATGTGACCAAAAATTTGGTCATCTTTGATATAGGACCTCGCACACTCGGTTGGACATGGGCCATCAGATCTTACCTTTTAAGTTGCTCCTCGGAAGTGCGTCACGTCGTCGCCGGAAGGGTTACTCCTCCACAACTTTTCTGGTTTTCTGGTCTACTATTTTCCTTCACCGTTCCGCTGTTTTCGCTGCTGCTTTCTCGATCTTTCGTCGCTGTTTTTAGTTGTTCATTTGCCGCTGTTTTGGGGTGAAACTTGGATTGTTTTAAGGTGCAGTTTTTTTTTTGGTTTTATGGGGATTTTGGAGTGCAGTTTTTGGTGATTTAAGGACTGTTTTAGGGGTGTTGTTTTCGATAATGTAATGGGGTTGTTTTGGGTGTGATTTTTCGGTGATGGATGTGTATTTTGGTGTTGTAGTTTTCGGTGGTTGAGAGTGTTTTCTTCTGGTGTTTGGGCGTGAATGTGCTCTAGAGATAGGGGTGAATGTATAAGTGAAGAGAGAGCTTAGGGTTTTCTATTATTTTCTTATGTTTTTCTTGAAGGTTGTTGTGAGTCTCTAAAAGGTTAAGGGTTTGGAATTTGGTTTCTTTTATAATGGTGCATTAGGATTTCTAGGTAAGGAATGGAATCATGTCAATAAGAGAGGTGATTAATTAGTTTATTAAAGGAAATGATATTGTGTAATTTAGGAAGGGGGATTTATTTTGATTTGATTTGATTTATTTAGTTTAGGAAGGTGATTTGTTTGGATTTTAACATGTGTTTAATGTTTTAATTATTTTGGATGGGATTTGGTGGGCTTGGCTTTGGATGGGCTTGGGCGTGTGGCTAGCAGTAAAACAGAAATACCGACGGTCGTTCGAACGCTTATTCGGACGCTACACGAACGCCCGCAATCTGTTCGCCGTTTGAATGTGTTTCAGAACGCGGCACGAACGCACATGCAGTGAACAAGTGAATTAAATCTGATGACATACTTATTTCCCTTCCGACGTCCGTTTCCGCAACTTCCGTAACTTATCGGGTAGTGCCTCCGACCGAGGCTCATCATCGGGCTCATGCAAAAATGCAAGTGTCTACATATATATCTCTACGTGCTCTTTTTAAAAAAATTTCTCTTGCCCTCTAATATTTTTTCTACACTAATCATATAAACATTACATGAATATCTTCCCTAATGACAACCCAAAAAATATAATATTTATCATCCTTCAACTCCATCAGGCCATAATTAGCTGACTTATCCTCCGGTCGAGCCTTCAATACCCTATAGCAATATAAAGGGAATTAGGAATAATGGCTATTATGCAAAAGTTTAAATTTGGGGTGATCAAGTCATCAACGAAACGGTTCGTGGCTCGTTATGCAGTATATTATTCTAAATGACAATTTTGAACGACACGGTCAGCCAACAACGTAATTTGGGTCATAAATATATGCGATACTAATGAATTGTACATATGTAAAATGATGTTAATAATCATAATCATCGGCAAACAATGAGGAATAATATTGTTGGTTACATGATAAAGGAAAAGTATACTGGTGGGAAATGGTCACACCCTCTAAGAGCAATAATTGTTGACTTACAGATTGACATAACGTATATGTGCCATATATCTCTATGTGCTTTTTTAAAAAAATTTCCTCTTTGCCCTCCAATATTTTTTCTAGACTCAACATATATAACATTATATGAATGTCTTCCCTGATGACAACCAAAAAACATATCTTTATCATCCATTAACTCCATCAGGTCATAATCAGGTGACCTCTCCTCCGGTGAGTCATCAATACCATATAACAATATATAGGGAATTAGAAATAATGACTATTACGCAAAAGTTTGAATTTGGGGTGATCAAGTCATCAACGACACAATTCGTAGCCCGTTATACAGTAGATTATTCTAAATGATCATTTGGAATGACACGGTCAACCAACAACGACAAGACAATTTGGGTGATAAATAGATGCGATACTAATGAATTGTACATATGTAAAAATGATGTTAATAATCATAATCATCTGCAAACAATGAGGAATAATATTGTTGGTTACAACTGGTGGGAAACGGTCACACCCTTCGAGAGCAATAATGTTGACTTACAGATTGAGATAACATATATGTGCCATATATCTCTATGTGCTCTTTTTAAAAAAATTTCCTCTTTGCCCTCCAAATTTTTTTCTAGACTCAACATATATAACATTCTATGAATGTCTTCCCTAATGACAACCCAAAAAATATATCTTTATCATCCATCAACTCCATCAGGTCATAATCAGCTGACCTCTCCTCCGGTGAGTCATCAATACCCTATTACAATATATAGGCAATCAAGAATAATGACTATACGTAAAAGTTTGAATTTGGGGTGATCAAGTCATCAACGACACGGTTTGTAGCCCGTTATACAGTAGATTATTCTAAATGATAATTTTGAACGACAACGGTCAGCCAACACGACAATACAATTTGGGTGATAAATAGATGCGATACTAATGAATTGTACATATGTAAAAATGATACTAATAATCATAATCATTAACAAACAATGAGGATAATATTATTGGTTACATGATAAATGAAAAGTATGATGGTGGGAAACAGTCACACCCTCCGAGAGCAATAATTGTTGACTTACAAATTGAGATAACGTATATGTGCCATATATCTCTATGTGCTCTTTTTTAAAAAATTTCCTATTTGCCCTCCAATGTTTGTTTCTTGACTCAGCATATATAACATTCCATGAATGTCTTCACTAATGACAACCTAAAAATATATCTTTATCATCCATCAACTCCATCAGGTCATAATCAGCTGACCTCTCATCCGGTCGAGCCATCAATACCCTATAGCAATATATATGGAATTAAGAATAATGACTATTACACAAAAGTTTGAATTTGGGGTGACCAAGTCATCAATAACACGGTACATGGCCCGTTATGCAGTAGATTATTCTGAATGACAATTTTGAGCGACACGGTCAGCCAACAATGACAATGCAATTTGGGTGATAAATACGTGCAATAATAATGAATTGTACATATGTAAAAATGGTGTTAATAATCATAATCATCGGTAAACAATTGAGAATAATATTGTTGGTTACATGATAAAGGAAAAATATGTTGGTGGGAAACTGTCACACCCTCCGAGAGCTATAATTGTTGACTTACAGATTGAGATAACATATATGTGCCATATATCTCTACGTGCTCTTTTTAAAAAATTTCCTCTTTGCCCTCCAATATTTTTTATATACTCAACATATATAACATTCCATGAATGGCTTCCCTAATGACAACCCAAAAACATATATTTATCATCCATCAACTCCATCAGGCCATAATCAGCTGACCTCTCCTCCGGTCGAGCCATCAATACCCTATAGAAAAATAGTACAAAGCTATCATCAATGCATCCTCATCGGATATTGACGAGAAGTCCAACTACTCCACCATGACATCTATATCTAGCAACTTGGCTCGGGACCAACGAGGGAAATATTGGTCACACATGATGTAAGTATTGCACACACTCCTATAGTCTACACCACACTCAAGGCTAAATTGACATGATTTTAATACAAAATACATATTATTCTCCCTAAATCCAAATCATTTTTCATTTATATATATATATATATGACTTTTAAGCCAAAATCTAAAACGCACAATTTGAACCCTTATCCCACATATTTTGTTTATCAAGGTCTCTATTCTTTTAGACTCGACCACTAACCAGAAAATGAAGAAAAAACATTGTAAGGGAACCTTTCAATGGATTTTATAGTATTTTTAGAATCGCATCGGTGATCTAAAAGGTTCAATTAATCAATGGTTCGACCAGTTGAACCGTTACGGAAAAACAGAAAGCATCAGCCTACATCATATATATTTTTCTAAAATTAAAAAATATTAAATATTAAATTTTTATTTTTAAAATAAAAAATTGAACCGGTCCAATCCGGTTCGCCGGTCTTAGCCAATTTTTACTGATTTTTCTGGATCAATTTTTAAGTATTAATAAGATCGGACACAATATCTATTCCGATTCTAGTCCAATTGGATTTGACCTGATAGCCAACCACCGAAAGCATGATTACGATAGTAAAATGACTAAAATAAGGGAGAATGCTCATTTTCCATCTATTGTTTATATTAATAGCCACTTATCCCTATTGTTTTAATAATACCCAAAAATCTCCCTATGTCAATAAATCAAAAGAATATTATCATTTTATAAGTTTTTTGACATATTTGTCTTTACATAAATATTAATAATTTTACATCATTATTAACTCTTTAAAATTAATTAAAAAATATAATATGATTTTTTTTAAAAAAAATATAATATTTCAATAGAAATTATTATATAAAAGTAAATGAGAATTATTAATTTTTAAAATTTCAATTACAATCTAGCTTTCAAAATATGCTCAAAAACTGTTTTGAGAAACATCGCAATTAGTTTACATATTTTGGGAAAATAAAAACTAAAAACATGAGATTAGATAAAATGGTCATAAAAGAGAAGCAAAATTAATTTTCATGTTTCTTTATGCCGCAATTTAATAATATTATTAACTTTATTCTAAATATAGTATTTTTTAAGATAATTAATTTTTTAAAAAATAACAATTAATAATTTTTAAGATAATTAAAAAAATAATAATCTAATAATTATTTTATTTAATTATCTTAAAAAAATATAATTCAAAATTTTATATAAAATAAACGAGATGTGTCAATTTAATTCAATTTCTACAATCGATTTTATAATATCTCACACACAATATATTCATCTTTCCTTTTTAATTATTATTTTTAGTTGTATTTTTTAATTTTGTTAAATTATTCTTTGGAGTATCAATTTATTATTCTATATTAATAACATACATTCCTAGTTTTGTTTATTTTTATTTATTATATAGAAGTAGTTAAAATATAACTCTACTAAACTATATTTAGAATAAATTTATTAAGATAATTAAATGAAATAAATTTTTTATAAAAATTTTAAATTTTATAATAAATTTTATATATTTTCTAAATTAATTTAAAGAATTAATAATGATGTAAATTTTTTAATTATTTAGGTAAGGATAAATATGTTAAAAAAAAAACTTATAAAATGATAATATTTTTTTGACTTTTTGATTTAGGGGGTCTTAAGATATTATTAAAATAATAGAAATAAGTAGCTATTAATATAAATATTAGGGGGAAAAGGGATATTCTCCCTAAAATTACCTTCACCGCATATATATATTTCATAGAATCATAGCTACGGTACCGGTACAGGTCGGGGGCTGTGAAAATAACAGACGACAACCTGCTGACCAATTCATAAATTGTAGAGTGTAGGTAGGTTCGAGGTAGTGCTCTAATGGAGACGGAGACGGAGACGGAGACTGCGACGGAGGCGGCGGCGACGGTGACAAATGCTAATGTTGATGAAAATTCAGTGGATGTTGATCATATTCACCACCAGCACCAAGATCCTGTTCCTGATGCCTCCAACAACTCTAATCATGGGTACGTGCTTCTGTTTAGTGTTTACATTACTGGCTAACAAATTCGTTTTAGTAATATTATTACATTTCAGCTTATGGGAAATTAGGGTTTATCATATCATTGTGATTTAGTCATAATATTGGGGAGAGCCGACACAGACAGTCTGTTGGAGTCTCCAAATTTGACTCAAAATCAGAGCCTCAAATCCGGAGAAATTTCAATTTTTATTGTATAATAAGATTTGTATATTTTTTTTTATCCTTTTATCTGTAAAAACTCGCCTAGGCCCTATAAAATTCATGGCAACTCAAGGCTGCCCCTAGTTGGATTTGGGGGATTTTATTCAGGTCTGTTTATTTTCTGCTTGATTTGTGCTAAACAAATTGTAAACATATTTGGAAGTTTATATAGTGTTCATAGGATTCAGTCTAGGGTTCTAGAGAGATAAAAGTGCGAGAAAATTAACTCTATAGATGTGTCCTGCCCCTTTTCGTAATAATGAATAAAGGGTTATTGTTCTCAAGGAGAAGCACGAGGTGGGAACCTTTAAGCCAATGGGCAAGTTTCTAGTGACACTCATAACTTGCCTTTGTATATGAAAGAAGTTGTTGAAATTTCGATAAGGTTTTAGGTACATTCTCTTACAATCTTTTTTGGTCTGTGGGAATTCGGATGCTTGTCTATCTTCTACTACAAACTACTATATTATATTCTCTGCTGTGCTTGTTTTTTACTATTTTGTTATATTAAACTAATGTTTTACTTTAATGCCAGAGATCCAAATTTGGAGCCCAAGCTTGAATTTAATGAAGAAGAAATTAGAGGCATACTGGAAGTCATTGCTTCCACAGGGAAGTTCTGGTATGCTTTAATCATGAACATTAAGTTCTCATGTATTCTCTCTATGTGGTAAATGGTAATGTGCTTGCACTATATGTTTTTCATTTACTGCACTGACAAATGACAATACTTGTGATGTGCCACTCCTCCTGTTAGTCAAAAGAATAAGCGCATATATGCATGTGTCTAACTGGGCAGTATTCCTATGTTGCAATTTTATCTCCATGATCACCAGCATCGGTATCATATTCATAGAAATGTTTTATTATGTTTTCATCCAACTTACCGGGTTAGTAATTTGATATACATATGTGTAGCACTACACACGAGTATGTACTATGACATTTGCATATGGTATGTCCAAGGTTCGAAAACTTGGTATGCGGTGTGAGGCGGTCAACCCGTGTGAGTCGAGGTTGGCGGCCTCGAGGCGGTTGAGGCGACAGCCTCAATCCGAACACGAAAAAAAACTAAAAACATCAAAATAAATCATCCACAACAAATCCATATCAATTAATATATAAAATCATCCATCAAAACTAAACAAAATGAAACACAATAAAATATGTTCATGGAGTAAACTGACCGCTAATCTCTAAAAAGGCTATTATTTTTGTCTAATAGTATGAAATGTGTGTTTGAAGCGTCATTCTCCAAAGCGTCATCATCATATATAATTCCTATCATAAATAAATTCATTAATAACAAATTATAACTAATAGATAAATATAATAATAAATATTAGTTATTTTTAAAAATAATAATAATTTTTTCATTTTTGACGAAGTATCGAGGTCGAACTACCCTATTAACGTAGTCAACGACACTGGCAATTAGAATTTCAAAATTAGAGATTTTGTTTTCGATAACTTTTTAGTTTATAAAGAAGCTCAATTTGGGATTATTTGTTCCAATTTTTAGCTCCCTTAAATAATATTTTTATTTAAAAAATAATAATAATAGGCGCCTGCCTCAAGTCGCCTTGACCCGAGGCGGACCACCTCAAGCCGCCTTGACCCGAGGCGTCATGAGGCGGACCACCTCAAGCCTTTGAGCGGGCCTGTTGAAAATTCGGCCTGAGGCCACAGCGCGCCTCAGATGGAGTTTTCAAACTATGGGTATGTCCCTTTTATGTTGCTCATACTATTATATAGCCTCTAACTGTTGAGCAATTTTGTGATATATTATCTAATTTTGTTTGGCGGAAAAATCTGCGTTTAGTTAATCACTCATCAAGTTCACATTAATTCGGTGGGTAAATATTGGTGCTTTGATGTTTTATGAGCCGATCTTATAATATTATGATTAGACTCCTGTATTACAAGTTCCTTTTTTATGATTTTAAAAAAAAAAAAATGTAATGAAGACCTTTATCACACTTATTATCTGTGCAAGCATGAATAAGTAATTAAATAAGTTAGCTTTTGTTCTAGACGATGATAGGATGATTAGTCCTTGTGCTAATTGCTTGCTCATTTCCTATGGCTGTTTGTCTTTAGGTTCGTCCCCGTTCTTGTAAATACTGATAGTATCACCTCCCCTCTCTCAATTCATAATCCAAGATGATAGTTCATGTTGATGTGAATATCGATTTAAATTCAATAAGATTTGTGGTGAAATCCAGGCGCAACTGATGCAACTACAGAGATGTTATAATTTTGCTAACATTTTAACAATTCATCCTCTTTAATTTCTTCTGTTTGATCTGAGCTGTGGGAGCAGGTTATTTGTTGTTTTATACATCCTCAAAAGTCAAAACCATGTGTGTTGTATGTTGGTTAATGCTCTTGCATGCTTCATGGATCACATATTTTAAGAACTGCCTCTCTCTGTTTTTTTGGGCTTTATTTTGATCTAAAAGGTAAATATGGACACATTTAACAGTGTATATCACACTGCAGGCATGATTGGGACAAACTGAAGAGCATGTTATCCTTTCAGCTGAAGCAGGTAGGGGGAGGTATGATAGTATGTAGTACTCTTGTTCACATGAATCTCCAGAAATCTTTTGGTTTACCTATGATGATCCTAACACACTCTTGGTAATTTATCATGAAGGTCCTGTCAGAATATCCCGAGGCTAAAACGACTTCTGAGCAGCAACATGCTTCTTTAGGAGAAACTTACCCAGAATTGTTGAAACGATTAGATGAAGGTATTTTCCTATTTAAATTGTATCCCTGTTTATTTAGACACTGTTGAAACAAGTTGATAGAGAAAACTGTGAAACTATGGATTTGAGGACATGGGTGACAATAAGAAAAGCCAAATTCACTCGTCAAGGTGAATTGTCAGTTGGCTTGACCTTTCTTCGGTTGGAATGTTGGATAATCTTCAACTTGTTTGCTTTTTGTCTTCCTTCATCTTGAGTGTGGCAAAAAAAAAAAGAACTCGGAATGATTGTGCGCATCCTCAAGTAAGAGAGAATAGTTAAATATGATGATAGAAACACAAGCTTTTAGTGATCGTGGTTTATCCATTCCATAATTTCCATCAGCATAAGTTCTTTTCTTCTCTTGATGATAGAAGTTTTTCTGCCATCTGTTGTTTGTCCCATAATTTCTGTCCATCATAAGTTTTCTCCGATAATTTTATTGATATATGTATATATTTTTTCCTGCCTTGCAGCACTTCTCTGTTTTATTGAAGGTCCTCCATTTACGCTGCAGAGACTTTGTGAGGTTACTACTTCAGTTCATACATTAATATTTTATATGGTTCTGTTGTTGCACTTGACAATAATAACATATCAGTGCAAAATAGAAATGCTTCTGCCTGTTGACCCAGGTGACTACATAAATGAAAGCTCACCATGGCATACTTTTTTGGGATTAAACGATAATTACACCATCATATATTATATTCAATCATTGCACATTACTCTGTGACCAAGAAGTATTTTCATGACATGTTAGAAGGTCTAAAAGTTAATTTAATATCATCCATCTTTGTGTTGGTGACTTGAGTTTCGGATGTTCATGGATTAGTTTTCAATTATGTTCAAAGTATAACTTCCTAGCTTTGTGTTCTTGTTAATGGAGTATTGACCAATATGGGTTTATGCTTTATCTTGTGTTATGTAGCCATGGGAGTTTTATAATGAGCAGTATGGTAATGATATTTACATAGTAAAATATTTTTGATAAAGATCTCATGCTTTGATAGTTCTTCCTTGCATTTTTGAGGAAACTTAACCGAACCATTTCCTATGAAGAGAATGTTATTTTATATCTTGAAAAGTGCTTTTTGGTATTCAAGCTAATCATCCTGAACCTCATTTACCTTTTCCTTCTCATAAAAATTTTCTACCATGGTCCCTTCTAACGCTACGTTTATGTGTCCTAAGCCTTATGATATGTGTGCATTTCTCTCTGTGCACTGTTTCACTACATTTATAGGCATTTTGACGATTCACTTATCAGAAATAAAAAGGGATGTTTGGGAGTGTAACTTGAGGCACTTTCATTTTGATATTTACTATAGCAAACCAGACTTTACAAAAAGTGATGAAGCAATCAACACTATGATTTAGGCTTTGAAGGCTATAATTTTGTGAAAACTGTCTCATGTAATTGTGTTTATCCATTTAGTTTTAAATTATCTTTGCAGTCTAACACCTTTGAATTTAATTATTTTTTGAACAGATCCTATTGACTGCACAAAGCATTTATCCGAATCTCTCAAAGCTCGCTTTGGCACTTGAAAAGGTATGTCAATGGGCAATGTGCTCATTTAATGTTATATTAATTTTATTTTGTTATTATTTTTTAATTGTTAAAACCAAATAACTCCCTATTTGTGATGCGAGCATGAGTTCAAACTCCAAACATCTTATCTCAACCCTAGAGTTCTTATGATTGGACTAGTACCTATAGGTTATTTTTGGTTATCGAACTTGATTGATTTGTATTGAATAAGATTGGGTTAGATTATATTTTGTATTGTCTCGTGTTTCATGTAATAAATGATTGGACTAGGTTGTTAATATAATTACAACATTAAACAGTGAAAAAATGAATTATAATATTACTTAAACAAAACACCTCAAATGAATAAATAATTAATTAAATTAATAGAGTTCGGTTGAATATTATTTTAGTCATTATGATAAATTAATAATTATATTTTTAATATACGTACAACATATTGATATAATTTTGGTGAAGTATCAAGTATAAAATTAATCCGAATTAATTTCATGGTGCCCCGTGGGATAAATTCATTTGTGTTTATGAGATTATCCTTTTGGTCCAAGATGAGAAATCCTAAGATTCTTGAATGCACCATACATTGGACATGATAAAATTTGTATCAAGTAGTTCAATCCTATATTATTACACAAATGCTTGACTATTTATCTCAGTTAATTGATGTAAAAGTCTAAAAGATCACCTTGAATATAATTGGATTCATTTTTATCTTTGTATTTGACCATTAGAAGATCAGTTGAGAGGATTGTGGTGAAGTTTTTCTTTGGTCTATGTCTTGCATCTGCTAGAAAAAAGACTTTAGTGGTCAATATGCTCCAAACCAAATTAACCCACACATTCGAGACCAAGTTGGTTTTGTTTGCTCTTCAAAGATCATACAATCTGTTTACTCTTAAGGGAAAAATGATTGGGATGGTTCATTCTGCAAGTTCCCTTCAATAATCATAGCAGTTAGGTAAAACAAACCCTTATTCCTAATTGTAGAATCTATCTAGCATCAACTGTATGGCAGCCTTCTGCCTCCTCCACTGAATCACAATTAACCTGGCACAGTGCCAGAGATTGCAAGCCTATCCTCATCCATAAAATCCATTTTGGTTCCTATAATTTTTTAAAGCTTAATTGAAATCAGACGTGTCCATTTTTGCATTTTCTAGGGCTTGATAAATTATACTTCTCTGTTCTGTTGAACTGAAACAATGCTGGGGCAATGCTGGCTTTCTGACACAGTATAAATGATTGATCTGTGAAGATCTTTTCAATATATGATTGTAAATCAGATTTATACTCCTGAATTCCATGTCCATCCTTCCAATTAAGAGACGGTTTATATTATCGTTAGTGTTGATCAAGTTTTTATTAGAGTTTAAAACTTGGACAGGTTGTGAAATGCTTTAAACATTTGGCTTGTAAAAATGTCGAGATTAACTTTAGATTTAGAGTCTTTGTATTTGATGGTGTTATGCTGTTTGTTATTTTGTTGGGTTTGTCTTTGTATTCGTTATTTGAAGAATAAGGTTTTCAAAATTTTTAAGGTACAATTAATTTCAAATTCTCGTAGAAGTTTTACCCCCCGCATTATCAATTTATATTTTTTAAGGTTAATATCTTGACTTTGATTGATCTATTGCAACTGCAGAATTTATTGGTGACATCAACATTGACTGCGTGTATTGATCCCTATCCACAAACAATGACGCAAAGTCCCCATGAATCAGAAAAAACAAGTGAGGAACAACAGCTGCATTCCCATTCAGTAGAAAATGGGGCTGAACCTATGGCAGGAGACGGGGATGAGGTGATGACGGAGGTAGAACAGGCCGATATTGATGATGAAATGACGATCGATATGGAAGCCTTAGACGAGATAGTTGGATCATCTGATACAAATTCTTCACCTACTGGGAATTCGTAGGTTTTCAAGTCCTTTTGAGTTGTACGCCGCTTGTCGGATTATTGCCTCTTAAAAGAGGGGACATGGCTAAGCCAAATTTCTGCAACATTGCTTGTGGGTTTGTAGTATTATGATGATGATTTGTTAACCTTCAAGTTGGCAGCAGAAAGAAAATTGCGGATACTTGAAGGATTCACAGTAAATTATTGACGTTGATTGATCTATTTGCTTGGATGTTGTATTAATTGATGATGAAATTTGAGTATCACTATCAAGTTTAAAGTGATGAAATTACAAATTTGTTGAAGACTTTCCTTCCTGATAAGCAAATAAGAATGTGTTTCTCTAAAAACTTGCATAATTTTTATTACGGCATTCCGTATTTTAATTAGAAGGGAAATTATCATTTTCCCACGTAATTATTATTTTCAATGAATATTTTTAAATTGTTCAATTTTTCATCTGAAATTTGAAATTTATTCACTTTTTCCATTTTATGAGATGGAAAATGAATAATTTTTGTAAATTAAATGGATAGTTAGTATATTTTTCTACTTTTTCAAGTGGAAAAATAAATAATTTTCAAATTACAGTTGAAAATGAGAATAAATTCAAATTTTTTAAAATATACGATATTTATATCATTAATCAGATGGAAAAATAATATTTTCCCATATTAGAATGTGGGATGTGTCTTGTTGGATCGCAAGGAAAAATAATAATTTATTTTTTTGTGACTGTCAAGGGTCCCCTCATAAACTTTTTAATTATGCAATTTCGCAGGACGTTTTGGCATTGTGGGTCGGGTTAAATTCAAATTTTTAACTAAATTAGAGACCCAAAATATTATATGTGGATCGGGTTTTTTTCGATTGTAAAATTTTTAAACCTTTCAATTTTATGTTCGGTCTAAAAAACAAACTATTGGCCCAATTGGAATGGGCCTAAATAGGGCCCACAACCGGAAGCAAAATATGGTTGAAAAAAAGGAAAATAAAGATTAAAGTACAATTAAGAAAGAAATTATAAAGTAAAAGATTACTCAAAAAGACTTTGAAATTGTTTCAAAAAAAAAAGATTTTCGAATTCCGGCGAAAAAAAAATGGCTGCAAATTTCTGGACATCCTCTCACTGGTAAGTTTCAACTTATAATTTCATCCATTTTTATTTATTTTTATTTTTTGCATATTTAAAGTTTTTATTTAGAGATTTGTAAAAAAATAATTGTTTTGTTTTGATTCTGGTTGTGTTTTATTCAGCAAACAGCTTCTGGAACAGGACGATGTGGATGTGGTGCAGCCCCTTGACAGAGACAAGGGCATCACTGTTGAAGATTTCAAGCTTATTAAGATGCATATGTCCAGCTGTATGTTCTTTCTCTTATCATTATATTTCTTATTTGTTAGATTGATTTTAAAAAAAGAAAATTATCAATTTACTATGCATTCTTATGTGTTTCCTCTTAATTTTAAAATTTACAGTTTTTTTTCTTTGAAAAAAATCAGGTTTGATATTTGTCATGATTGCAATTTTGTTATAGTAGGAGTGTTCCAGATAATCGATAGAAATCATACCGTGTTTATTTAGCTTAGCTACTTATTTGGAAATAAATAAGCAGGGTTATGATTTGTAATCATTGCGATTTTGTTATCGATAGAAATCATACTGTGTTTATTGAACCTAACTGCTTATTTGGAAATAAATAAGCAGGGCTATGATTTGTAATGATTGCAATTTTGTTAACGTAGGAGTGTTTCGGATAATCGATAGAGCTTAGCTTCTTATTTTGGAAATAAATAAGCAGGGCTATGATTTGCAATGTTTGCGATTTTGTTATAGTAGGAGTTCCGGATAATCAATATAAATCATACCATGTTTATTGAGCTTAGTTGCTTATTCGGAAATAAATAAGCAGGGCAATGATTTGTAATGATTGCGATTTTGTTAACGTAAGTGTTCCGGATAATTGATAGAAATCATACCGTGTGTATTGAGCCTAATTGCTTATTTGGAAATAAATAAGCAAGGGTATGATTTGTAATGATTGCGATTTTGTTATCATAGGAGTGTTCCAGATAATCGATAGAAATCATGCCGTGTTTATTGAGCTTAGCTGCTTATTTAGAAATAAGCAAGCAGGTAGGGGTGGCAATTTGGGTTAGGATTCGTTTATTCTTTTGATTCAAGACTTCATCACTGTATATATATTTGAATTGGAAATAAGTAGAATTATGATTTGTAATGATTGTAGTTTTGTTATTGTTAGTTTTTGTCGCAAAATCGTCAAATCAAACAATCAAGATGCACGATTTTTACCGTGGTTCGCCGGAAAAATTCCCGACTACATCCACGTTGAACTCCGGAATAGGGAGCTCGCTGCACTAATCAATTTCAAGATTACACACGGAATCTTGAATCCGTTTACAAATTGTAATTCCCAAAATCTCACAAAGAACCCTAATCTCTAAAAGTGACAATCTCTCAATTCCTAATTGAAGATTACACTAACTTGGACTTAGGGAATAGGCTTAAAACTTAGCCAATTATTAAGGGAATACACAAAAGAAAACTCTTCTCTAATTCTCAACCTAAGTGGCCTTTATATAGGATGAGCAAATAAAGGTAATTGGGACAACGGCAAGGATTGCGCCATGTGTCCCTCATCCAACGGATGACAAGGCTTCACATTTTACAATCTCCACCTTGAAGCCCAAAAACATTTCTCACTCCCAATCATACACAAAGACACACTAAGGCCAATAAAGCACAGCAAACCCACCTACTCACATCATCGCTCATGTTGGCTGCAAGGTCAGCCAACCCCCACCTGCAACAGCTTCATGCAGTGGAAGAGTTTGGTAGCAGCCACAATCTTTGTCCCCAAGTCAGATGGGTTATCTTCAGTTGGAACCTTCTTAATCTCAATCTCACCACTTGAGATAATTTCCCGAACAAAATGATACTCTGCTTCGGTAGTTGACTTTCTTGGGTCCCTGGTAGGAGGCCTTACCTGCCTCCTACTTCTGTCTCTCGCTAGCTGGTAGTTGGCCAATGTGTCTTGTGGTGTTTCATCATGCTGCTCAGTATGATCCACTTGATCTACTGTGTCCTCTTCACTTTGTTCTTGTATATCTGCTACTTCATTTCTGTTTTCCTCCTGGTTATTTCTCCTGGGCTGGGTGTCCTCAGATGTCTCCGTGCCTGACATGTCACCAACTTGCTCAGCGGTCCTTGATGTCCCTGGCTCCACCTGCATCTGAGCTCCACCTGCAAAATCAAAATCTGCTAGATCCTTTTCTAAGGCACCTGCATTGTTGTTAGTAGATTTACAAGGAAAACAAATTTCATTGAATATAACATCCCGACTAACTATGACTTTGACTCCAGGTGATTCCCTTTCCCATAACCTATACCCTTTTGTCCCTTCTTGGTATCCTAGGAAAACACACTTGATTGACCTCGGTTCAAGTTTACCTACGGACTGGTGAACATAGGCTTCACAGCCAAATACTCTAAGGTGTGCAAGCTTATGAGCTCTACCAGACCAGTTTCCTCTGGTGTCTTAAACTGAACTGAACTGTTAGGGCTAAGGTTAATCAAATGAGTAGCAGTATTGAGGGCTTCACCCCAAAAGGCCCTCGGAAGTTCGGAAGAAAATAAAAGACATCTGATCTTTTCTAATAAGGTTCTATTCATTCTTTCCGCAACTCCATTCTGTTGAGGGGTGTTTCTAACAGTCCTATGTCTCAGGATACCCTCACTCGTACAGTATTGATCAAACTCAGTATTACAAAATTCTAAGCCATTATCAGTTCTCAAGACTTTTACTTTGTTACTAGTTTGATTTTCAACCAATACTTTCCATTCTTTAAATTTAGTCAAAGTTTCATCCTTTGATTTTAGTAAGAATGTCCATACCTTCCTACTGTAGTCATCAACAATAGAGAGGAAATATTTCTTACCCCCATGTGTCTGGACCTTTGCTGGTCCCCACAAATCACAATGTAGATACTCCAGACTCGCCTTTGACAAGTGAACTCCAGTTGGGAAGCTCTGTCTGTGCTGTTTGCCCAACACACAGATCTCACAAAACTCAAGTGGCTTCAACTGGTCCTTTCCAAATTGTCCCTGCTTGCTGAGTACCTGCATTCCTTTCTGGCCTATATGGCCAAGTCTCAAGTGCCATATATTAGTCATATCAACATTAGAAGTCAAGCAGAAATGGGTTTATCCGATAATACATGTTGGCCATTTAGAACATACAATCCATTTCTCTTAATACCAGTTAGGATTAGTTTATTACCCTTAGATATGTGCATGTTTCCTTTATGTGCTTTATATGTGAAACCTAATTCATCTAGTGTTCCTAGTGATATCAGGTTCCGTTTCAAGTCAGGTACATATCTAACGTCAGTAAGAATCCTAACTTTACCATCATGAAGTTTAAGAGTTATGTCCCCAACCCCCTGTATCCTACAAGTATTGTCATTACCCATATACACAGTGCCTTGGTCAGAATTTCTAAAGTTGACAAACCAGTCCCTATACGGACTCATGTGAAAGGAACACCCGGAGTCCATGATCCATTCTCTGCTAATGTGATCCCTACACACAGTCAATGCCTCAGATAGGCACATCGACTCCTTTTCGGCAGCCACAGTGGCGCTGCCTTCATTTTCCTGTTCCCTCAGGAACTTATAACAATTCTTTTCAGGTGTCCCATCTTTCCACAATGATAACACTTCTTGTCACTATCTTTATTCTTATCCTGTTTATTCTTTTTCTTACCTTTAGGTTCTTGGTTATTAGTCTGATGATTATTAGGACCATTATAGTTCCTTTCATTTTTACCTTTCACGAATAAGTTCGCTCCTCCTCCTCCTACTGGTTCTAAGTTCTAGCTCTCTAGCCCTTATACCAGATATCACCAAGTCTAGCCTAGGTACAACTCCTGTGTACTGTAGAATTCTTAACGACACTATATTCTTCAGGTAATGCATTTAAAAGTATCATAGCTTCGCTAGAGTCTCCTAGGGCTTGGTCAGTTCCTTTAAGGATTTGAGTCATTTTCATGAATTCGTCCAAATTATCATCAATCGACTTACTAGTATCCATCTTGTAATTAAACAAATTTCCTTTTAAGAACACTAAATTTGGTGCAGAAATAACAGAATATAAAGATTCGAGTTTACCCCAGAGTTGAATGGCAGTGTCCATTCCGTCAACCTTTCTGATGACCGAATCTCCCAAGTGGAGGAAGATTAGGTTGTAAGCCTCTTCCAGGATTTCCTCCTTCGCTTCCTTTTCCATCTTTGGCCACTTTTCTGGATCCGGTTCCAGTGCCAAAGCCACCTTATGGTGGGAAAAAGCAGACCCTCATCTCTCTTCTTCCATGTGGTGAAATCCCCCTTTCCGTCAAAGGTTCCAATGTCGAGTCTCATCGTCGACATTTCCGTTTCCTTTGATTCAGACACTTAATCGGCAACTCAAAGTCTTGCTCACCAAAGTAGCAATTGACAACACAGTGTCAAACTTCCCAAGCACCAATCGGCAATTCACACCCAAACTGCCTGAATTCCGCCCAGAACACACGGCAATTCACTGCCTCTTCACCCAGCACACAGAATTCCAAATATCAATCTCAACACCCAGACAGCACTCGACTAGACAGAACTACAACTCAGAGATTCAATACCCAATTTGAAAACAAAGTTCCAATCACCCAACACTGCAGCTCTACACGCCCAACAACTAAGCTCTAATCGTCCAATTTCACAAAATATTGAACAGCAACCAGATACACTCAGTGATCTAAACTGCAGTTTCCCAAATAACAGCAATCGGCAACACAGTGCCTTAGTTCCACAAGCAACAATCGGCAACAAGAATTTTTGATATCCTTGCTACAGCCCAGTGTTCTTTTACTCAGCAAAGGTCTTCGGTTCTGTTATTCCAATCTTGGTCTGTGGTCTTGATTTTGTTTTTGTGGGCAAAGTGATCTTCTTTGTTCTTCTTGGCAAATTGGGTATTGAATCTCTGAGTTGTAGTTCTGTCTAGTCGAGTGCTGTCTGGGTGTTGAGATTGATATTTGGAATTCTGTGTGCTGGGTGAAGAGGCAGTGAATTGCCGTGTGTTCTGGGCGGAATTCAGGCAGTTTGGTGTGAATTGCCGATTGGTGCTTGGGAAGTTTGACACTGTGTTGTCAATTGCTACTTTGGTGAGCAAGACTTTGAGTTGCCGATTAAGTGTCTGAATCAAAGGAAACAAAAATGTCGACGATGAGACTCGACATTGGAACCTTTGACGGAAAGGGGGATTTCACCACATGGAAGAAGAAGATGAGGGTCCTGCTTTCCCACCATAAGGTGGCTTTGGCACTGGAACCGGATCCAGAAAAGTGGCCAAAGATGGAAAAGGAAGCGAAGGAGGAAATCCTGGAAGAGGCTTACAACCTAACCAATTATTAAGGGAATACACAAAAGAAAACTCTTCTCTAATTCTCAACCTAAGTGGCCTTTATATAGGATGAGCAAATAAAGGTAATTGGGACAACGGCAAGGATTGCGCCATGTGTCCCTCATCCAACGGATGACAAGGGCTTCACATTTTACAATGAAACCACTGTAAGGAAACCACGGACACCACTTATCTCCACATTGGTATGATATTGTCCACTTTGGGCCTAAGCCCTCATGGATTTGCTCTTGGGTTATACCCAAAAGGCCTCATACCAATGAAGATACATGTCCATCCTTATATACCCATGATCTTCCCCATATCTAACCAATGTGGGACTTTGGGACTTTGTTTGCACATAGGAGTGTTCCGGATAATTGATAGATATCATACCTTTTTTATTGAGCATAACTTCTTATTTTTTCCTCAACTATGCTATTAATGACTTCGTCACTGTATATGTGTTTTAATTGCATCTTCCTTTTGTTTCATTCTCCAGATATATCAAAATTGGCTCAACATGTAAAAGTGAGGCAAAGGTTTGACATCATTGTCCCTGATGTTTTACACATTTCTACTAATCCTTACTTCGTCTAGATATTGGAAAGTTTATTGGAAAGGAGAACGAATAGATAAGGAGAAGAACCATTGAACAATGTAGCAGGGAAATTCTTGTTCTTAGAACTTTTAGTTTAATGAATGAGATGGTATTGGTAAATCCATCTTTTTTATTTTTGCAAGCCCATTTTGGTGAATAAATTGTATTTCAATTTGAGATTTGGCATTTCCCAATTGAGCTCATTCTTTGGGAATCTTGTCGTTTAAAAGTTCATATAAAAAAAAAAAAAAAAAAATTCTTTTATCATTAAACTTTCCCCAATTTCTCTGATGTCTCATGCTGGCTGATCTTTCAGGGCTGTAGCCACTGCAGTTACATATATGAGACGTTTTTACACCAGGTATATTACTTGGTCTTCTGATGGTGATAGAAAAGTGCACAGTTAGCTACCAGAACTTGTGACTTGTGCCTTAACTGATATATGTTGGTTTTATTATTAGTCAGCCCTTTTTTGTCCTTGTATGTTTATTATTCCTTAAACTTTGTGCATTACCATTACATTTATAGCTGAAGATTCTGCAGAGGCTGTTTAAGGAAATTTTAGGCGCAAGGTGAAATTTCAAGTTTGGCCTTGCGATATATTCTGAAAGAATTAAAATTATATTTATATTCATTTCTCAAAAAGTATTGCAATCATCTAATTTTATCATGAACACGAATATAATAGCTGATAATAAAACAGGAGAGAGAGAATCAAAAAGAGAAAAATTTGAAAATGAATTGTAATTATAGGAATCATATAAATATTATCGAGAGAATAAGGGATAGAGAAATCAGTTAGAAAGAAAAGAATAAGTTCATAGTCTTAGTTTTGAAAGTGATAAGAGAAACTGAGGAAAAAAAGTCGATTGCTAAATTACATTGAACTTCAAATATTTTATAAACCAATGGTTAGAAATAAAAAAATTCGCTCTTTATTATAACGTGCAAATATTTGATTAGATTGGAGAGAATATATTTCAATAAATGATTGTTAATTGGGGAGTCAACTCCATTGGAGGCCTTAGGCAATTTCCTAAGTTGCCTATCCATTGAGCCGATCCTGTCCCTGTACTTGAGTTCAAGAGAAATTTTTGAGCTTTTTTCCACATTGAAGTATATTAGTATTTAGTCATAGTATCAAGCCAAATGTGGATTATCTCTTGCTAACCATAATTTCCCTTTGTTCTTTTAGAAAGAGTATGACGGAATACAATCCACATCTTGTTGCTCCAACCTGCTTGTACTTGGCATCAAAAGCAGAAGAAAGCACAGTGCAGGCCCGACTTCTTGTCTTCTACATAAAAAAATATGTAATTTCTTATAGCTCGACTCAATGAATCACATCGTGTTGCTCCAAATCTGGTTGCTTGAATTCTATTTAATTTTTTTGATAAGTGCTGATAACTGCGGCTTTTAGTTTGCAGATTCTGATGAAAAGTATCGGTATGAAGTCAAAGATATACTTGAAATGGAAATGAAGATTTTAGAAGCTCTTAACTATTATTTGGTTGTATTCCATCCTTACCGTTCGCTTGTGCAGTAAGCACTTTTCTCTTTTTTGCATTTTTAATACTTTTATGGATGAGAGATGAAAAAAGAGGAGAAGATTATTATTTTTTTTTAAAATTTACTTCTTTTTTATGTCATATAACATTTTTGTTCTACCCCGGGACCTTACTAACATATCTTTGTTAATTTCGAGGAAGGTTGTTGTTGGTCTTTGAAAACCATCCATGTCTCTATGATTTTTTACCTAACCTCAAGGGAGGTGTATGATATTGATACCTTAATGACTATAATGCTCTGTTGTGATGCTTTTAGCAATGTTTGTCATTTTTTTTGGTTCTATTTAACTATCTTCTTAATGAGATATTTTAATTAATGGAAATTTCTCTCCTCTTTTATGCTTGTAGGTTTTTGCAGGACGCTAGCATGAATGATATAAGTATGACTCATTCATCATGGTAAGAGTCTAGATAACCTTTTTCAAGCTGTTTCTGGGACCAATGAATACTTGTTAACATTCTTATTCTCTATCTTTGATCTTGATAATAGGTCCTTCCTTTCTTTTAGAAATGCATTAAAAAAATTATGGGAAATTATCATTTATCCACCTGAAAATTGTCTGATGTTCAAAAAAACACCAAGTTTTGAGAAAATGACATATGCACACTCAAGTTATTAAAAAGAAACATTTACGACCTAAAAATTGAGTGTTTTTTTGAACATCAGCTAATTTCCTGTGGATAGATGATAAAATTTGGACTTCTAGTCAAGGCTTGCAAATAATCATATATTTTTGCCTCTCATGTTACCTCTGTCCCGTCTATTTCCCAAGCATGGGAGCGGGTCTCAGTTGTCAGCATGCACCTGATTCTCCCATTTTGAGATTCAGGAGTTGGCAATCTCAATATTATTTTATTAGAATAACAGCAATGCAGCATGCGAAATCTAATTTCATGCATTTTGTTCAGCTGCACACCCCCTCCCCATTTTCTTCCTTTTTTTAAAAGATAATTAGAATTTAAACTTAATGTGTGGAATGGGAATATAGGTATTGTTACAACTAAGTTGCTGCGGTATTGTGAATAAATAATTACTTGACTGATAACCTCTTAGCTTGCGAAGGTGATCCTAGTTAGTTTGGTTGTGCAAATTATAAAAATGGTTAGTTCAGAAGAGTTCTAATGGAATAATATATTGGTTTATCCATCTCTCACAAATACCTATGAATGACTATTCAGACTTTCTGCGGCTAAAGATATTCATTCGAATGACGACAAATGCACATGATCTGTGATAGTATTCTGAATAAAATACGCTTGGGAGATGTCGTTTTTCTGAGTGCTCAAGTTTTTCCTTTCGTTTTTTTTTTTTTTTTTTTTTGGTCAAATTATTGCAGTTCATTTTAGAGAACATTAGTATGCACTAATCCTGGCATATTGAACAGGGGACTTGTGAATGACACATATAAGATGGACCTTATTCTTGTACATCCTCCACATTTGATTGCTTTGGCTTGCATATACATTGCCAGTGTCTATAGAGAAAAAGATAACACCGCTTGGTTTGAAGAGCTTCATGTTGATATGAATGTGGTGAGTTTTCTAAGCTAAATCTTTTTCATTGCGCTTCACTCTCTCTATAAAATTGAAACTGTATTAAAACCTAAGTGGCCGTCTTTTGGTTATAATTACCACCCAGAGAGAAGTCAGTTAGGAATGCTTTTCCTGAAAGTATTAGCAGTTTACCTGCACTCTTCAACAAGATGTGGATTTGAAAGAAAAATAACATGTTCTCAGAAGGGCTTTAATGTCTGTTACATGAGCACATATGTTTTTTCGCGGACACTTTTCCTTTCAGTTTTGGATCATACCTTCTTTCTCTTATTGTTGTTCATTTTTCGTCCTTGATGCTTGCTTCTCTCTGATACATTTTTCTTCGTCATTGACCCCTTTTTGGTGCTTTTAATCATAAAGGGAAAACAAAATTGCATACAAATACAGGTTCTTTCATAAAAGTATGCAGTCTTTTTATCGCATTCCATATGACTTTTATGGTCTACATGATAACGGTGTGTCATGCATTGGAGCTATGCTATGTCTATTTTAAGCCCTTAAAATCATGGGCACGGGTCTTCATTCTACTAACTGCATGCATCATGTTCCGTTGAGATCGGGCAATTTTTTTATTTTTATTATTATTATTATTATTATTTTTTGCAATTTTAACTGATGTACAATGTATATTTTGGCAGGTGAAGAATGTTACGATGGAGATATTAGATTTTTACGAAAACCAAAGAATGATTGGCGAGGAGAGAATAAATGCTGCCTTTGGTAAACTGGCTATGAAGCCTTGAATGTATATAGCTACCACCCTTTATCTCGTGTCTTAAATTCCGAAGACGTTTTTGATAAGTAAATGGTCATGGTGTATGCAGTCGTAAGATCATCAATCCTTGATTCTCTAACCCCTTTGCTCAGAGCTCTGTGATCTGCTCACGGCCCTTGCTGGTGCTGTGGCTTATTCAGCAAGGCAGTCATTTCGCGTAGGAGGTACAGTTCATTTTGTAAATTTAATGTTAGTAAAATTTTATAATTTCCCTGAAGGCACTCGCATTTTGATTTCTTTCTAGATGGATTTATTTGAGAAATGCACATAAATGCAAGTAATTGTGTCTTTGCTTTTAAATTAATTGATGAGATTAAATTTCTAGTAACATGAGATGCGTCGATCACTATGATTGAAAATACGTTATCTTACGCATAGTTAAGAGAGGCGCGGCCACTGCGCCTCCCACCTAGAGGTGGCTGGAGGTTCTACGGTTCCAGGTTGTTGGAATTGTATTACGTTTACAGCTTTTTGGAACTGCAGAACTGAAAAATTCGGTTCGGTTCTTTATTTTTTAAGGGAAAAAATAAAAAAATTTGATTCGGTTCCGGTTCTGAACCGGAACCGAACCTTAAGGACTTAAGGTTAAGGTTCCAAATTTTGTGGAACCGTAGCCGAATCGTTTGGGGGTTCGATTCGGTTCCGATTTTGGAACCGGAATCAGATGGAACCGTAACCTTACGGTTTCATCCGATTCGGTTTCGGTTCCGAACCAAGACCGTGGCCAAGTCTACTCCCACACGTTAAAATTTGCTTTACTTACAGTTTACTGCTATAATTTCATTTTGCTACGATGCATATTCACTATTTATTTTTTTTGAAAACGTTGAAAACTCTGCCGCCAAATCATCTAATCCGGGTTTAAATAGAACATGTAAAATCTCCGACTGTTTCATGCTCTTACAAAAAAATGCATTCATTGGATTAGAATTCAGGATCTGCCGATCAAGTCCTAAATCCTTTGCCACCAAACCACACTCCTTGGACGCATATTCACCAACTTTGCTAAATCCATTATTGCAATTTCAATTTATGAAGCTTTAATGGCAATTCAAATCTGATCCAGGAATGAATCAGTTTTCATTTTACTTCATCCGCAAACAAGTTGATAGCATCAATAAGATAATTGGAAATTATTTCAAAGGATAACAACGTAAGGGAAACAAAACTTGTTCGCCATATTGATCTTGTTTATGGTTTATTATGAGTATAATTCTTTATATTTTTTGGTTTCAATAATTGAATATGAATATTGATATCTTTATTAAAAGAAAAAAAATACAGAAAAGGAAGTCCAGTATATTAGGATCGGATTGGGTACTAGTTTTTATCCAAAAAAATTTCATGGACACAAAAGTTTTGTTTATTTTTATATTTGTAAATTGTTAAAATGAATCTTATCCTCCTATCGTCACTTCTCTATTGGCAATAGGATGTTGTTTGGAAACAAGAAAAATAATAAATATTTTTTTAAAATTAAATTGAATATATATATATATATATATATATTATATATATATATATATATATAAAGAAGTCAAAGAATTGATTAATGTTTTTACATATTTACCCTTGTAATAAAATAATTACTTTTTATATCATTACTAGTTCATTAGAATAATTAAAAATACACAAATAATATTAAATAAATAAAATTATTAATTACTAAAATAAAAAAATTAAAATTAAAATGGCAGAAAGAAAATAACAGTAGATGATACCTTTCATATATTCCTTATAAATTTTTGAAATGAATTAATAATTATACAAAATATTAATTTTTTTAACACATGGATAAATATGTAAAAATATTAATAAATTCTTTGATTTATTTGACCGGATAATGAGGTATTATGAAAACTGGGAGAAAGTGGGTAATAGTGAATTCATTGAAAGAGAAAGTTGCAATCTTTCTATAGATATTTTTAAATCTTTTCATTGCGTCACATACCATAAAATTAAATTAATAAATTTATTAAATAAAAAATCTATTATAATAAAAATATATATTATAATTTTATAAAACATATATATATATATATATATATATATAATATTTTTAAAACTTTCACTCGCGTCACGCGACACGACTGCAAATTAAATAATTTTAAGCTTTCCCTTGCAACACAATCGTAAATTAAATATTTTTAAAACTTTCCTCCTCGTGGCAACCCTACGTATCTCTCTCTCTTTGTCTACTACATATCTACTCTTGCTCCTCTAAATGCGTTTGTTCTATTTGGGTGCCTCGTATTAATTTTTCTATTTTCATTTCTATATAGTTCAAAGTTCTGATTTTTGTGTTATGATTTGTTTGGTGAGATTTATAAAAGTCTTCTCAATTTCTTTTTCTAACGGTTAATATTAAATAAATAATAAAAATATCACTCTAATTTTTTTTTTTATGAAAAATTATCATCTCTGATATTCCCTTCAGATAACCTCGTCCTTCGATGAGAGACATTTTAATGTGGAGTGTGAAAAACTTTTGCAATAAGTAATATGATTACTATAAAGCTCACGGATAATGAGTTGTACTCTTGTGTGATAGAAAGGTTACTAAAATTTCAAAACAA
The DNA here is from genome assembly GCA_019454045.1 of Zanthoxylum bungeanum. Classification (NCBI taxonomy): domain Eukaryota; kingdom Viridiplantae; phylum Streptophyta; class Magnoliopsida; order Sapindales; family Rutaceae; genus Zanthoxylum; species Zanthoxylum bungeanum. Next base: position 41,745 of record SKCR01048974.1, read on the forward strand.
ATACTAAACGAAGACGGAACGGAGGACAAAATCACCATGAAAATGATGTCGTTTAAGTCTTTCTTATTATTAGTTTTATTTACCATCAAGATGATATCGTTTTGGTGGTAAATTTGTCCTCGTTTAATCTTCTTAGCATTTTTTCATAACAATAATAATCCAAAGAACAAGTAGAAGATGAAAACAAAAGCATTTACATTGACAGAGGCATTCAGATTGTTTTATGTTCAAAGTGAGTTCGATCAGATGAGACAATGTAATTTAAACCTTAAATGTAAGCTAATATTAATCCTCATCTAACCATAAATGACGGATAGCATGCCAATCAACATGACTGTTCGATTTCGGGGCGCGACGCATTTTGAATGCCAGAATCGCAATCCACAGGATTAATAACAGATGTATGCATGCTAATACAAAGACTCTGAAGCCCTGCACACGAAACAGCATAAGATATAACTAAAAGATGCAGAGAAGGGCAGTCAGTCGCAAGGAATTACTATAGTCGCAAACAGCAGGTTGAACTTTTGATGTCAAATGTTACGAGGGGCGGCACCAGGAATGGGCTGCCCATGTCCAAACCCGGGGCCGATCCTATAATTTTTCTTATTTTCTTTTAAAAAATAATAAAATATTTGCTCACTAGTATTATAATACCCACCTCTGAAATAAAACCATGCCTCCGTCTCTGTATTTTACGAGGATATACAAGATGATCATAAGTGATGAGAACAATACATCAGAGTAGCATCGGTTATCTAGTAATAATTCAACAATCACCAAAATAAAGTTCCTGGCAGTTATATTAAATTTTTATGTCCTATAAAAGCTCACCTTAATTACAGTTTGCAAAATAACTTGATTGATTAACTGGTAATAACAACTTTTTAGGACATTGGATTTCCTAAAAACTCTTTACAAAACAAACCAACGGCTTTTATGTCCCCTGCTTAGCTGTAAATTTTATTTCCTCTCTCATCTACGTTGTCAAAGCCGTAGGTCAGGCAAGGCGTTTTGTTAGTTCAAACTGCTTACGCATCGCCTTTGACCAGACAGATGACGGGTTGATTAGTCAAACATTCAAAATTTTATGCAATATATAAAAAGTCATAACTTGAAAATCCTGACCAATAGCAGGTTAGGCGGTGCCTTTAACAACATAGCCTCTAATTTATTTTCCTAGTTCTGCCTGGGTTTAAAAGAAATAAAAGAAAAAAAGAAAAAGGAGGCGGGGTCTGTGGTAACTACGTATATTCCTTTTTAGATAATACTCGCAATACACCTATTTTGATGTTCATATCTGGAAGATATTTGCAAGAAAGAAAAGCTTGCTACTCAAGAGCAAAGACGGACTTTATAATTTCATTACACGCGTAATTATAATCAAAAGACAATACACATACCAAGACTCAGAATATGATCATAGTCATTATGAGCTAAATCTTTGCAAGAAAGACTAACCTTGTTCCTGGCACGGGTACAAGATAGATTTCTATCGGCGTGTTCAAGGCAGTAGCGCAACATATCAACTATTACCAACTCATTTTCTGGATCACAGCTTTCTGCAAGCAAAAGAGATGGAACTTATGCCTACTTTATAATCATGAAAACAACTGACCAAAAAACCCAACAGATGAAGTATGAGAACAGCAAAAGGATCCAAATAACTTGACGAGGATCACCTGGAATGTCGAATATTTGTTTTGCAGGTGGTATACCGAGCAGCTCTCCCAAATAAGTACGGATGCGAGCACGTTCAGTGAGCGAAAGTAAATCACCATGTGTGACAACGACAGCAGGTTTATCATCTGAAACAGAAGGCGAAGATAATCGCCATGAAAAGGTAAATATGAAGTTAGCATAGAAGTGAGTAAAGAAACGAGGAGACTACAATATTTTTCACATTTGGAATCATATATTATTGCTGCAAAGCAATGTTATTCAAAATTTTCACTTGAACTCCATCAATAAACAATAAATACAAATTAGAGAGCCAAATACCTCTGAATGACAAATATGGGCAGTTGAAAGTTGTAGAAATCATCTGGTTATACTGCTTCTCTACATCACCATTGCCTTCCATGGATTTCAGAACTGCAAGTCCATCAACAACAAATATGACGAAATTAACCATCCTGACCATACGGCACTCACAACCAATCTCACGAGCTTTGCACTTCATTCTGTTCCTTAAGCTTGAACTATCTGACTTTCTGAAAAGAATGTTATAGGAACGAACTAATGTAAACAATTAGTTTATAAGCCCCCAACAAAAGGAAAGCTCTCTGCAGTAATGCAGTTGGCAAATCAGACCTGATAACAAGTTTCCGATGACGAACACCATCTGTAATCCAACGCTTTATCTCAATAATATTATCAGATGCATCATCAGACAAACTGCGGGTATCGTAAAGGGAGAAGGAATTTGAACCTCTTGGTATCATATATTCCTGAAGGAAGTAGGTTCCATCTCCAACAGATGAATTATCTTGTATTAAAAGAGAACACCGGTTAAACATTTTAATAAGATAAACGACTGAAACTATTCTGCAAGACTGCAACCACATTATTCCAAGTGAAGTTTGCATTCAACGGACAACATCATAATTTATATCTACAAAGTAAAGAGTTAAAGCTACATATACATGTTACTTGAGCTCTTTCTGATGCAAACTTGTCGTCTTCAAAAACCTTTGAAATTCTATTGACCAGACTGCTTTTTCCAGAACCTTTTGGACCAATTAGAAGGAGGGATGTTGTCTTTGGCACAACATAATCACTCAACGTCATGCCCCCTACATTCTCAATCCACGCCCCAGGGGTATAGCTGTCAATATAAAATTACACGTGGATCAAGCAACACATAAAATCAATTGTTACATATGCGTGAACAACACTAAATTACTGCTTAAAATCATGTCTATTTGCTGAACTATGGCAATAGAATTCCTTAAATTCACATCGACTTTCACAAACTTGTCTGCCACCAAATACGGGATGACGTCAAAGGCATCCATAGTCAATTTTCTTTTCATTACCTTTGGCTACGCATTCCAGAAGTGGTCGAGTATTTGAACTCTTTTTCCTTTTTACTTCTCTTTATTTTGCTTTCTTAATATCTTTAGATACCATGTAGGCAGGAGTATCTTCTTAGACACATGACTACCAAGTTTCCACTTGCTGAATGGGTGTGTTGAGTATTCATGGCATATTAAATAAAAATAATAAACATACAAATAAATGATCTCCAAGCATTTTAGCTAACCCGATTCCTGTCTTTGAGCTATACGATAATATGAGAAAAATGCAACTGATCAACATATACTTGCATACATTTATCAGTAAATACCTCAAAATCTTGTTCTTTGCTTCGTTCAAGCTGCCAATACGTGTCCGCAACTGATCATAACTCTGCAAGACCTCCCTAAAAACAGCGTCCCTCCTCCGCTGATCCACTTCAGAATCGCAAGAAGCTGGATTACGAAATTGATCACTACATTCTTGGCGAGTTTCTCCAAACACCAAACCATTTCCCTCATCGCACTTCATGCTTAAATCAGCCTGACGGCAATCCAATTCCCTCCCCACCGCAGTTCCTTCCTCGAAACCATTCCCTCCCCACTTCATGCTTAAATTATCATTACTCCTAATAACAAAAACACCCGCAATCAAATCAAATATTTATACTACAAAAAACACAATCCCCCTAAGGGAAAGACAAAAAATAAATAAAATACCCAAGATGGCCATTACTTACCTTGAATTTTGAAGGATAAAAAATATATAAACCATATTATATATATTTAATAATTATAATTTCTAAAAAGAAATTTGGGAAAATTATGGAAGCGGCACCGTGCTTGGGCATTCGCAGCCCACACTTGATGCCGCAACCACATGTGTCGACTCTCCCCAGTACCACCTCTAAAAATACCTGAGCAAATGCGAGGTATCAACCGATGATAATTGAGGGAAATCAAAGCTATCATCAACAGGTGAATTAATTTCTTCATCTGCAGGAACATTAAAGAACATGTTACCAAGTTATTCAAAGTGAATCAAATTTAACAAAGAGACACAGAGAGAATTAAAAGATCATTCATCACCAGGAGTGAACTTTTGAATATGAGAGGTGATTCTATCGCCACCCATGTTTGATTTTTTTGGCTTCTGTTGCTTGATTCTTGTGTTATATTTATATGGGTAATTTTTATTTTTATTTTTGCCTCAAAAATAAAAAACCCTCTTCTTCCTTTACTTCTTCGTTAAGAGTTTTGACTCTTTGATGGGACTGCACTAAGTGGGATTCTTCAGAAAAACGATCATGCCACGTAACAGCTTCTTCGTTACTCTCTTTTGCGCGGTAATTTTTTGTTTCCTTCGGGGGCTTGTGAACCATAGTAATGATATTTGATATTCTTAGGTCAAATATGTAATTTTTATCAATAAATATATAATTTAAATTATTAAATATGTAAATTTTGTCAATAAATATGAAATTAGTTATATATTTATTGGTAGAATTTATACGTTTAATGATTTAAGTTGCATGTTCAATACTAAAAATTGCATGTTTTGTACCCAATAATATTTGATATCCTTGAATACCTTAATATTGGCCTTCGGTTGACTATTATTAACTATATTATTATATTCGGAAATAAGAAATTAACAAATTTTAACGTGTGAAAAATTTAATATCATTTTTTTATTCGGAGAATGAATGTGGATTAGGTAAGATTTATATCTCCTCCCTCACTTATTTTAGTTTTAATTTATTTATTTTTAATTTTTTAATAAATATGTTCAAATTTTTGTTTACAATTTTGTATAGATGTACATAAAAAAATATTTTAATATTTATAAAACAATATATAAATTATAAATAGTATAAGGGCGTAAATAAAATAATTATATCTATAAAAATCAAATTTTAATGAGGGATTCATCATTTTATTAAGTTACAAACAAAATAAAAATACAAAATACAAAATACAAAATACAAATTTCAATCTTCTATATAAACTATGATTTGTGTAATAGATATTATTAAGTTTTCAAATATGTATAATTGATTTATGGATAAAGTAATAGTTCAACTAATATGTTTTTCAATAACTTAAATTTATTTCAAGAAAAAATTATTTATTATTCGGGATTCGGAGCCTCCCGGAATCCTCTTTTATTATTCTGGGATCCCCTCCCCTCTCCTAAAATAATTACGAGGGGACATGAAGGAGACAGGGACATCTAAAGATTGTCGGGGACAAATACGAGATGTCGATCCCCTCTCCATCCCCATTGTTATCCCTAATTATTACTATCTTCTTTGACTTTTTATCATAACATGCAATGTTTTCAGAACCAGATTGGGGATCAAACCAGTGATGTAAAAGATTTAATGAGTTATTCGTTCGACCGGTTGAACCTTGTCTAAAAAATCGGCAAAACTGACTTACATAATAAATAATTTTATTTAATAAAAAATAAAAAAATTTGGACCGATCCGATCCAATTTTTACCTGTTTTGGCCGATGGTTTTTTTTTTCAGACTGATTTTTTATACTTGACCGGGTCAGGCCGGTCGAACCGACCATTCTGATCCGGTTCTGAAAACTATGATAAAATGTCCATGAATTATATTGGTTGGCTTTTAAAATCAAAACATTGATGTATTGGAATAAAATGGAATATTAGATGTTTATTACTATTAATGTATAGTGACAGAATATTATAAGAAAAAATTAATATAGCTCATATTGAGTTAAATTCGTTTAGATTATGGGATATGGTAGTTGTATTCAATAAAATGAAATCATTAGACTTATATGAACAAAAAATGGAAACAATAATCATATCCTTGGGTTTTATCCTAACTCTTCGTAGTTTTTAGGGTTTGATTGGTTGTTGATTTATTTCTTATTTTTAAATTGGTTAGATTATGATAAAATTCAGCCGGATTAGTGATTGAACGGGTGATATAAAAGATTTAATGAGTTATTAGTTCGACTGGTTAAATCGTCTTAGTTCCTATTAACGTCATAAGAACCGACCAAACGGGTTCATCGATTTTACTGATTTTGATCGGTTTTATCCGGATTTTTATACCCCGATTTTTAGAGTTCAACCGGACTGGACTCACTACTGGTTCCCGATTCAACCATGTCCAATTCGATTTTCAAAACAATGCTAATATGTATATAAATTGATTCACATAAACAATTGATGGAAGTGAAACTGAGTGTTGGGAGGATTAAACAAACAGACTATAAATAAATTAAAATTTGGCTTATAATCATTTTGAAAATAAAATTGATTTAGCGGTTTCTTGTTAAATAATGTCTTCGGGGATCGAATTCTGCGAAATGGACACATATCTACATACGACCTACTATTTTACAGATTACATATTTTTCAATCCAATCCAATCTGATCTGCAGATTGATAAAATTTAATAGTCTCATTTAAGGATTTTAAAATTTTCGATTCGATTCCATCCAATTCACCGATTATTCGAATTGGTTAAATGCAGATTGGATTTGACCTTACAAATTAATAATAGGGTTCGCAATGGAACTGAATGGGATTTATCAATCTCAATTTCGGTCTTATTTAAACAAAAAAAAAAAAAAAAAAAAAATCCTCACCTCGTCCCGTTATTTTCTTGAGACAAACAAACATTTTATTCTATTCCGCATCCCATTAAAATCCAAATATGTCCCAAATCTCATCCCGAGACAAGATCCCATTGAGACGAGACAAGGAAATTGCCAACCCTATAAATTTGGATTTAAAGATCTAAAAGAAAAAGGTAATGCAATTTTTTTTTCCCTGAAATTAAACTAAAGCCACTTAGAAATAGGTAGGCATCTCTATCACATTACCTTAAACAGAGGACGTGAATCACATATAAATCAAAAGGGCAATTCAGTTCACTGCCAAATGATATTTCTGCAATGCCAGTAAAAAAAAAAAAAAAAAAAAACTTGCCATGAACATGAACAATTTTACATAATATGTAGAAAATACAAATTCTCAAGTTCTCCTACAATCCTTTCTCGAATGTCTCCGGAAAGTCAAGTTAAATGAGTACTAAAGTCTCTTTTCATACGCATTCTAATGTAAATTTATGTGTATATCATCTCTACATTATATGAATCAAAATTGTGCAACGGAACAAATACGAGGAAAAATAATCCTATGTTTCTCATTTCTACAGAACTTTTGTCTAACTTTTAGCTCTAAGCTAACAAAAATGATTAGTAACCATATTAGTATTCTCAGTACGTCCCCCCCTCTCCGTGACCCGTCTCTCCCCAGTTCATTTTGGAGATGTTCCTTCCAATAATACCTAAAGAGGGTGCTCACAGAAAGCACAAATAGCGATACAAATCGCTCTTAACAGTGCGGAAATAATGAAACCTCAGTCCCCTTTAAAATCCTGAAATTATTAGTCTGATTCCAAACATAACAGTTCCAGGACAAGGTAAGTTAAACATCATTAGTTGTTGCCGCAACAGAGATTTAACTACTGCAACAAAAAAATAAATGCAGTGATAAACCGATAGTCTCTGGACCCTGGCATACCTTCGTGGAAGGTCAGTTTAGTTTAGGTGACGGACAACTGGAGATGCTAATAGAAGGGAGCCTAATATCAGTCCAGTGTTCATTAGAAAGGGATGACATATGGCAGGGCTGTTGAATCAGCACTCTCTAT